>JAULKM010100460.1:0-26359 GCA_032355605.1 Rubia tinctorum
AAATTACACCGTGGCCCAAAATTGTGTTTCCCCAATATCTATTACTCCAAAATACATGATTTTTGTTATTCTTACCTCTATATAAAAATATTAAATATTATTTGAATAATATTAAATAATCCCCGAAAAGAAGCTAATCCGAAAAGAACATGATTCAATCCAACCCGATCAAAAACATTACACGACAATAACCCGACACGACAATAAACCGACCCGACCTCAAAGAAAATAACAGACCCATTTTAAATTGACCCGACAGCAACCCGACCCAACCGAACCCGACACGAGAAAAGAAATCCAACACGTATCAACCCGATACGACAGTAACCCGACACGACCCGAAAACAAAAATTGACACATTTTTTACCCGACCTGTTTTAACTCGAACTGTTTCTATCCCGACACAAACCCGACATGATTACCCGAATTGACACCACTAACTGCAATAGATACTCGCCGGTGACTCAGTCTGACTCGCTTTTGACTCGGTAGATATGTAAGTTGAAGGATTAAACTTTTCCAAAACTCAAGTTCAGATGTTCATTAACAAATCATTAAACCAAAGAAGTGAAATAATATAAGATTTGGAGAAAAAACACTAAAACAAAGAAAATTTAAAAACCAAGGTGGTTTAAAAAATGGGGGGAAAATGCAGAAAGGATTGTTAGGATGATTGGGAAAAGGTCGTGAAAGAAAAAGAATCATTTGATTTTAAGGGATAAAAAGATGAGAGATTTGGGGGAGAAAGATGAGAGAAGATTTTAAGGAGAAGGAGGCGTGAGAGAGAGGAGGAGAAAGAGAGAGAGGTAAAAAGTTTTGAGAAAAATAACGCTGATGGAATGAAATGAGGGAGAGAAGGAGTTAGATTAGGGTTAATGTGGGTCACACTGGGCTGATTAGTCAAGCCCAATGTGTAATTTTTGTTATTTGAATAAATTATTAGGGATATTTATGGTATTTTTATTCAGTCAACTAATTAAGTGTAGTTTATAATCTGGACCAGCCAAATTTAAAAAGTGTGAAATTTGATATAGGACGGAGAGAGTACACCTATTCCAAGTGCATGCACACCCCATACACAAACACGCTAAAACTCACTCAAGACATTATCCAACATAAAAAATTAAACGTAATCAAACATTTATTTCAAAGGTCATTATATTTTGCACAAATAAAACATGTAATTAAAAATTTGTTATAGTGTCATTAACACAACAACAGCTTTTACCTCGTTTATATACCGCAGTTATTTACAACGGAAAAATTGAGGTAAAAAAAGCACTGGTAAAAAGTCTATTTTTAACTCGGTTCGAAACCGAGTTAATAAATAGCAATTACCTCGGTTTTCATTTAACTGGGATATAAGACTAATCAACATAAGCTCCGAAGGATGAAGGATGTCGGTGTCTTGGGGCTGTTATAGACAACATTGATTTTATCAATAGAAACTCGGATATCATGTTGTCGACATTGTTCTAATTATGACTGGAGTCGGGTAGGTTATTAGTGATGTCGCTCGTATAATTATATTTAGCGAAATGAGGCTGACGTAGGGCTTTACATAAGCATTGCCAACATGAAACTGATGTTGGTTGAATCACCGTCAAGTAATGATTCACCTTTGATTAGTTAGAATCAAGGCCTAATTATCATAGTATTCATATATAGAGAGTCAAGTAGCATGTTGATTATTTAAATTCAACCCTTAGTTATTAGTGTTTGTATATATAGAGAATTCAAGTAAGGATTAAATATTGATTACTTAAAGTCAACCCTCAGTATTATATTTTGTATATAGAAAGTTAAGAAACGGTTCACCGGTGATTACATAGAGTCAACCCTTAGAATTATAATTTATAGAAGCTCAAGTAACGGTTCACAGTTGATTAGGTAGAGTCAAACCTTAGTTATTAGTATTAATATATGGAGAGTCAACTACGGATAACCCGTTGTTATTTAAATTCATACCTTAGTTATTATATGTTTTATATATAGCAAGTCAAGTAACGGTTTACCATTGAGTACTTAGAGTCAAACCTTAGTATTATAAAAGGTTAGGTAATGGTTCACTGTTGATTAGGTAGAGTCAAACCTTAGTTATTAGTATTCATATATAGAGAGAGTCAAGTACGGATAACCCATTGATTATTTAAATTCAAACCTTAGTTATTAGTTTTCATATAGAGAAAGTTAAGTACGGATTGACCATTGATTAGTTAAAGTCAAATCTTAGTTATTTTTATTTACATATATAGAAAGTCAACCCTTAGCTATTAATATAAAAATAAATAAAATAATTATATTAATAATGAAATACAAAGGGTGCATGCAATATAGGGAATATAAAAGTATGACATTTCATTTAAAGTAATATTATTTTTAAATTGTATATATTATTTTAGAGTGGGTCTTCTGATAGGCAGCTTGTCCATAAGATTATAGATAGTCCACTTATTCTTTACTGTATACACTGTTAAATTACATACTAAATTTAAAAGTTTAAAAATAAAAATTTTAAATTATATATTTTTATATATTCACATTCAAATACAAATTATTAATTATTTTAAATTTTAAAATTAAATATTAAAATTTTATAGAAAAAATTAAATCATTTAAGGTAAAGAGTACAGTGGACTGTCTATAAGTTTAAGGAAATACCGTTTTCCTGAGACTTTCCCATTATTTTAAGATATGGAAGCCGGGACAAAATGATAATTTGGCCCACATAGGTGGCTACTTACGTTGGTCACCTATCTCACCCAATTTCCATTCAACAAAAACGGCTACCCTAGTCGGTTTTGTTGTCTATTCAATCGATGTCGATCCCCTTTCTCACTAGGTTTCTATTCAACCAAAACTGTTACCGATGTCGTACCCGCTATCTATTCAACCAAAAGTGGGTGAGACAAGTGACCGACGTTGGTTGATTCAATTGTTTAGTAAAAAATTTACAAAATTCAAATTGTTACCGATGTCGGCTAGCTGTCGTTCAGACCGAAGTAGGTCGCCCATTTATCATATTTTTTACTTTGATTTTTCAGACTTTTTTGAGGTAAAAACTGTACCTTTTACTTATTTTTAACCGAGTAAATAATACTTTTTACACTATTTTTTAAATAAACAAGGTAAAAGAACTTTTTACCTCAGTTATTTGCCGAAAATCAAATAAGCGAGGTAAAAAGTTTATTGTAAAAAAGTGAGTTTTCTTGTAGTGAATTAGACAACGTCCAAGAGGAAAGCATAGATTTGCTCATGGCTAAGACGCAAGCATCCAACATTGAAGGATTTCAGGACATAGACCCCGTAGAACAGCATGGGGAGAAGGAGAGGAGATGCGCTATTTAGTGTGACAGAGATGGACCCTCGTGGTCCTAGTTTGAGTATCCCTCTTTCCTTACTCCACCATTATTCTTGATTGTTTTAATGCATTGGGGATAGTTTGAGTGCGGGGGAGGAAGATAAAGATACTTAAAATTTTAGAAAAAGTATGTTTGTTTTGTGTTGATTTAAATTTGGATGTAATAAAGAGCTTCTTAGGTTGTATTTTTTTTCTAAAAATTGAAAAATATTGGGAAAAACAAAAAGAATTTTGCTAAGTTGAAAATCCAAAAGGTAACTTAGAAAAACTTGGGGGCCCAAATAGGTCTAAAACTCGAAAGGGAGACCCGTGAAAAATGAGAGTTTTAAAGTTGAGGTGTCAGGATTTACAAAATAATATAGATTAGGATGGAAACCTGAGAGGGCTACTAGGCCAAATGAGCGAAAGCAAGAGAAATGAAATATGCCGAAGGCTCGTTTTGCCTATTTGATGAACTTTAGGGTAGAGTAAGTCTTCTTCTTGATTTTCTTTAGATTTTCACACCTCATTCTTATTTGGCATGATTTTTGGAACTCCTTAGGTCGGGATATTAAGGTTGGTGATTCTTTGTGTTTTGGGTTAGGGTAGTACTAGGAATAAGGGTAATTAATTGTGTAGAGGGATAGAGTCTAGGAAACCACCTTGGGATTTTATTCGTTTGTACTGGAGGACGAGTAAAGGTCTAAGTGTGGGGGATTTTATGAGACATTGATATTCTATCTTTTTAACATAATTGAAACTCATTTTATTGTGTTTTTTTGGAGGCTAGCTAGTAAATTAGATGTTTTGCCGAATAGGGGGTTAGAATCACCTTGTGTGGTTATTCACCCTAATTTTCCTATTTTGTAATAATTTATTTGTCTAGTGTGTTTTCCTCTATGATTGAATCTTTATCAGAAGGTTTTGTGTGATTATTAGAGATCAAATCATCGAAGAAGACCATTCGCAAGAATGGTACTACATTGAAGGTTATTTGTGAAGATGATAGTAGATTGAAAGCCACTTATCTAGTGGAGGAAGACTGTTTCAACTAGCAAAGAAGAAACCAAACAAGAATGAAGTAAAGGGAAAGAGGATGACCATAGATCGTATTTTTTAGAAGATGCAATGAACAAGTTCAAGTCAGAAGCACAAACCTTTCTAGCCAGCATGGCCCATATTTTTCAGAAGCTAAAAAGAAGTTCAAGTTCAAGACCCTGGGAACGGACAATGAAAATACACATGGTCCGTATTTTTCAGAAGCGTCAAAGGTTCAAGATACAAGCCTTCAGAAATAGACCTTCATTACAAGAAACATAACCTTTTACCTCAGTACTACAGAACTTTTTCCGTGGTTTTTAGTCCCAAAAAAACAACGCAAATGTCGGCATAGTAAAAATTGCACTTTTTAACTCAATTTAGATCTGAGGTAAATAGTACCTTTTACCTTTGTTTTGGATCGATGTCTGCAGGTATTGTGACTGACATAGGCGACTACAAGAAGTTAGGCAATGGGAGATCATTGCTGCGACTTCGTTCAGGCCGACGTTGGTCTATATGGGAGCAACATCGCAGACACTTTTAACCGACGTCACGCACTGTGGGGAAGTCATGTCGTGTGCATGATGACGTGAAACTATGATCAATTCGACGTTGTTTTGAAAGGCCAATGTTGCACACAATTTACTGACGCTGATATGTGTGATTTCAATTACGTGTCGTTGTAGTATTAGCGTGTGCGGCATCACTTATTCATCACAGAGATGTCGATTTTCATCAAATATTATAATATTTTATATTTGATGACACGAACCATCGTTCCTCTCTAGATGTTACATGTTATTTAATATTCGATGACTCGTGTAACAGTTAAACGTTATACAACAATAAATTGTTGTTCAATTGAAGCAGAATAGAATCACATGATAGAACCCACAAAATTATCACATATATTACAAATATATGATACAAAATATTGAAATACATAACGTTGATATGAAAGTAAAATATTATTGGTATTGAACGTCCACTATCTATGTTTTACAACATTGACACTATTAGAGCCACTAGTGAAATAACAAGTCCATTTATCTACATGTTGAAAGTCCATTGATTAATTACTCTCTTTGTCCTATTACAACCAATCAACAACAAACAAAATTTATGTTAGAAATGGGCAGTCCCGAAATGAAATACTCACAATATATTCATATGTTGACGACACTAATCTCAACCAAAAAAATATAAATCACCTGCTTGGGTGCGACGTCGTTCATTCTGGATATTGTTGTGGCACATGCCGATTTGCAGACTGACGTCGGACATTCATAATTTTTCAAACATTTTCTTACTTTTCTTAGAATGAACCCTAATCTATGACCAATACTTCTTATCATTTGTACATAACATTATTTCGCCATAATCTACACTAGCCAGTAGATAACATGTAACATATGCAACATTACTTTGAATGCATGACGTCGGTTGTTTTTCGGTAACATATCGCAAAGTCCGACGGATTGAGACCGACATCGCACATTCAAAGTTTTTCTTACCAAAATATAATTATTATCAACAACCATCCATAATCTAAGCCTTTTTTCTCACTACTTACAAGCATGGAATTATTTTGACAACATAAACACTATACACTATATATAATGTAACCCAATCATCATATTTCATTAAAATATTCAATCTTGTTCCACTAAAAAAATTAATGAAATTTCTAAAAAAATTGTAAAATGAACATAAAATGGATGGAAAACAACCTCAATTATTTTGTAACCGGAGATGCTCCATGCTCTAGTACTTGTGGATGTTTGAGAGGAGAAATTTGATTGAGCACTTCAATTATTGTAATTTTATAATTGTAAAGAATCTCAGGAGTTGGTTTTGGTGGAAGTGTTTTGGAGATATGAAATAGGTATAATTGCTGATTAAAATTGAGATGAAATAGGGTGGGGGAAATATTTGCTCAAATTTTCAGCTTGAATTTTAGTTCCCACTATAATTTTTAGGGTAACCAACGTTGGTAGAAGTTCGGTTAAAGTTTTGTTCCGTGCAAAGTGCTTGAGACGTCACATACGTGGGCCATAGCGTAAATTCTACCAAGTGTCATCAAATACTCCCTGTGAAGATTTTGAGCCCTTCCATTGACCTGTTAATGCCCAAATCGGAACAAAATGGTAGTGACAATTTGAATTACATAAGGGTATCTCCAATTTTGCATTCCGACTTCTCCCACTTTCTTGAAGGTATCTTTATGTAAAAAAGTAAAAAGTTCACCAGTTGCGCCAATATTGATTCTAATCGTTCTGGAAGCAACCTTTTCCACCCCTAGCAAACTTATAATTTCCGAGAGTGATAAATAAGATGATTTGATCCCATAGATACTTCCACAACTTCATCCAATTAACCTTTGTATACTTATAAATAATCATCTACAATTTACTCTAAACCATGTACTAGCGCTTTTCAAAAATTGATGGACGGAATTTTATTATCTTTTTATTTCATAAAAAACCAAGAATACGTGATTCCGTGTGATTCTATGTGGTGAAAATTATCATTATCATAATGGCAATCGTAAGAGTATTAATGAAATACTAATAAAATTATCACACGCTACCTCCTCGTGCATCCCTCTAAGCCAGTATGTATAATCTCCACATCAAAAAATTCTCCTTATGTTCAAGTGCATAAATCTGAAGCATAGGGTACATTCAAGAAAGTTTGAGCCATTATGTAATTTTTGAAAAGTGTCGTCAAATGGTCCATGTGACGATTTTAGGCTCTTCCATTGATTCGTTGAAGCCCAAATTGGAATGACATGGTTGTGAAAATGTGAATTACATAATGGTATCTTCAATTTTGCATTCTGACTTCACCAACTTTCTTGGAGGGACCTAAGTGCAAAAGGCAAAAACTTCACCGGTTGTGCCAAAATCGATTCCAACCGAATAAGACGTTGATAAACTTCATAAATATTTATAAATTTCAATTTGTAGTTTCTAATATACTATTAATTGTTATGAAAGTGGCTTTTATTCATTTTGGTCAAACTCAAACTCATTTGTTATGCTAGTTGGCTGAAATTGATAGGTCCGTCGACGTCGGTCATAGTTTGATCAGTTGTCGGCTAAGCTGAAGCGCGTGCAACGTTGCACGTGCAAGGTAGAATTATCAAGGCAGAATTCACAAGGGTTTAAAATGACATCGCTCCAAAAAAATATGGAGCCCACCTCAGAATCAGTTCAAACAATTATTTTCAAGTTTCCCTCGAATTCCAATAGTCCCCCACCCCTCATCCCTTCTCTTATCAAAGGTATGGTTTTTCAAATCTTCCAAGTCCTTGATTTTTTATTTTTCGTTCAAATTTTTCTGTCTATGGTGTGTTAATGTAATTATTGGTATGTTCTTAGTTTTCTAGTTCCTATGTATTAGTTGTAGTGTGAACTTTCCTTATATGTCAACCTAGGTACTACGTTTTGGTATGTTGTAGTATGTTTTTGGACGATTTTGTGTCATGTTCTATTTTCAAAGCACAATTTTTTTGGGTTTATGTGATTTTGGTGATAGCAGCTAGAGTTAAATGCAGCGTTGGTGCCCTATCGGTTAACCTTTGTTTGATGTGATTGTTATGCGATATCATTCATTCATTCATTTTTATGCTGGTATTTTTTTGAATAGGACGTTGCACGTTTGTCGATTTATCTATCAGTCTTAGTGAATGGTTACTGACCTTGCATAAATGCATTTGCAACATTCTAATTACTTTAAAATTGCGAACTTATTTGTCTGTCGGTTACCATGTTCTTCTAAACGACTGTTGCACGAAGTCGCTCATTCATATTGGCGATGCCACTATTTTGGACCGACATTATGTGAAACGCATGGCCGAGTTGCACTCATTAAGATTAAAGGCTTTTATGCCCTAATTATTTTCTTATATTAGTCAGGAGTAATGGATGGCGAAGAATCATCCAATCGCCCTCTTTTCCACGTGAGCGACTTATTTTACATATATTTACATCAATATATATGATTTAAATTTATTTTTTGTGTTTACTTATATATATATATATTTACAATTGATTACATTTCATAATTCATTGTTTCTCTACAGCTCACTACATAATGGAACACCACCCCAGAGTCTTTGATGTGAAAATTTATGTATGCGTTAACCAATGTATTTGACACGTTTAATATTACCTTTTGTTTGGTTGATTGCTAGTTTTAGTTAGGTATACGCGACAAAGGGTTTGGACAACCATTATTGGGTTTCTTGTCTAACTCCCAAGTTTTGTAGACTTAAGTGAAGCTAATGGACAATTTGTATTCACAAGCACCTAGATTTTCCTTTGTAATCTTACAAGTAGGTTGCTCGTGAGTATTCTTACATCATTTTTTAGAAGGCTATCCACGAGGGTGGTAGAAGATATTTGAAGACCATTAACTAGAATGGTAGAAGATATTAAAGGTCATTCGCGAGGAAGGTAGTAGATTGAAGACCAAAGACCTAAATGCGTGGTAGTAAATGGAATTGATCCGGAAAAGGCAGATTTTAAATTCAAGAAGTTTAAGAATAAAAGACGTTTCCAACCAATCGAATCAGCCAACCGGCCAGCATGAGGTTCAGCATAAACCAAGCCAGGGTTGCACAGGCCATGTCAGGAGAGGCTAACAAGGCTTGTGCTAGCCAACACAGGCTATTACATAACTCAACACGGGCCGTGCTAGTCCATACAGGCGTGCCTCCCGTGTTCCCAACTTTGTTCCAAAGGCCGAGTATGGGCCTGGACAACGCCGTTTCACACGGTCCATGCCGTTTCAAGTTCCAAAAGTGAAGACCAGTCCACGAGGTGTGAAAACTTACATGACCCTCTCCGTTCAACTAAACAAAAAGTCCTTCCATTCGACGGGCAGCACTAAATGATACGGGGAACGCAAAGCAGAAGTTCAAAATGCGACACCACTAGGCGGTGTCAGTGTATGTAACCCGTGTCAGTCTCGCAGCCCGCGCCAGCACGAGGTGGCACATGCTGAACCATGCCACATGCCCCATACTGCCACAATCATGCATGGCCCGCACCATTTTCCACTGGTCGCACCAATTGCAGCTACTTGGGTTTTTAGGCCTATTTTAGGCCTTTTCAAGGCAAAATTCCCGACTACTATATGTATAGACCTATGTCTTCTAGGGTTCAATTTTATGTTCATTTTTAGACTTTAAGAGTAGGGTAGAGAGAGAACGTCCTCTTCTTTCTCTCTAGAATCGTTTCTCTTATTCTCTTTATTTTTCTTTCCCAACAGTGTTGAATCCAATGAAATACTTGGGTTCAACGCTTAGGGAGTAGTTTATTTACTTTTAGTTTGTATTTTTATTCATGAATTAATGTTTGTTGTGGGTTTCCTTAGATCTACCTATTTCTATGTGTTTGTGATTATTATGTTGGCTTGTTCTTCATGTTTTTGTTAGTTGCATGATTGTCACACTAAGATTGGCACACAGCGTAGTCTACTTTCATGTTGGTGCACTATAGATATCCCTCGAGTGTGGAAACCTAGATGTGTTTGGGGTAACGATATTCTGGAACTGTGTGGGTGTGTGCTCGTGGGTTGCCAAGTCAACATTACGGTCGACCATGCACTAGTTAGCTCGCGAGTTGGTCCAAAGGGTTACTGATAGAGATATATAAAGTAGCAAAATGGGTAGATAATTGCAAGACTAGGGTCTCCGGTAATTTATTGATTAAGCAACTCCGGGAGAGAACGAGTCAAAATTTTGGCACCGATGTCAGGGATGTTAATCTAAAGGTCTAGTTGTTAACTTGCATAGCATGTTTTTTGAGTAGTCAATGTTTTTTTTGTTGAGCCTCTATGATAGTTATCCGTGTACTTCTAATCCTTTTGTTAGTGTTTCTTTAAGTTGGATATTGTTTGGCTCCTAGTTTAAGGTACATACCCGTGCCATGAACTTAGGGACTTTACACTAACTAATGGAGTACACAGATAGTCGAAGAAGAAGGTGGAGGGGAAATCGAGTGGGAATTCCGCTAGAAACAACTTTCGTAGTTGAAGAACTAGTAGAGATGGCGGAATATAATCGCATACTTAGGGAGTTGATGGCTCCAAATTTAGAGAATCAGCCCCTTTGTAGTGTCTTCCCACTCTTACCCCCCAAATGTGACGTAAGAAATCAAGAGTGGTATGATCCAGTGTTTTCCAACATTCCATGGGAATAGCTGGTGAAGATCCGTACAAACATTTGTAGGACTCATTTGGTTTGTACATGCATGAAGCCGCTAGGTGTCTTGGATGAGAACTAAAATTTGAGGTTTTTTTCCTTCTCACTTTGGAATAAGGCCAAAGATTGGTTTTACTACCTTCCGCCCATTTATACCACCTCCTGGATGGACATGAAGCGCAGATTTCTCGAGAAATACTTCTCAACTTTAGAGTATGCGGGGATAAAAGAAGCATCTCTCAAATATCTCTCAGTTCGCTAATGAATCCCTCTAGAGTATTGGTAAAGATTCGAGAGGCTATTGGCAAGCTGTCCATATCATCCGTTCAAGGAGGGAAATTTGGCATACTATTACTTCGAGGGGTTGTGTGATGGTGACATGCGAATGCTGAACTTCGCTTGCAATGGTTCGATTTCCAACAAAAGTCCCAATGATACGATGTTCCCCTTATAAGAAATGGCCAGTGGAACTATCTCTAGTGAAGACTGTGGATGAGCCGTCTCAATCTGCCAAGCTAGAAGAGCAAGTCCAAAGTGCTTGCTTCTATGATGGAGGAATTCATGAAGGTGAGAATTCAACAAGTCAAGGTTTGTGGCCTTTGTAGTCTCGTTCATCACATCAATGTTGTCCGAAAATGGTGGAATACTTAGAGGAGGTGAAGGCATTAGACTTAAATGGTGGAAATAGTAAACAATTTGATAGGGGACAACAACAACAAGGGTTCTAAGGGAACCAAGGAGGTGAAAGGCAAAACCCCTACATGAATACCTTCAACTCGAGGTACCGCGATCACCCTTACTTTTGTTGGCACGAGGAGAATAAAGTTCAAGGGTACAATCAAGGCGGAAAATATCCACCTCAACCCTATCCAAGGGGAGAAGAGCTTTCCAACAACAACACCTCACTCTACAAGTCGCATCGAGAAGAAATCTTAGAAGTTATCTCTCAGTTGGCTGAGAAGCAAGATGTCTTTGTGGAGTGAACAAGGCGTGGGATTGAAGATCTAGGGACTAGGGCTTTTTAAAGTATCAAACATCTTGAAATCTAAGTCGGGCAACTTGCTAACTAGATGAGTTGACTTGAGGCCAAACAGTCTAGAAAGCTTCCTTTCCAACCGGAGATCAATTCGAGGGATGTGAGCATTTTGAATCTAAGGAGCGGGAAAGAGGTACGTGAGCCCGAGAAGAAAATATTGCAAGAAGACAACTTGGTTTTTGAGAGCAACAAAACCAACATGGAGGAGCATGAATCGGTTGTAGAGGAGGATCCCGTCAAGGAGCTTCCAACACTAGAGGTGAAGATGAATCTTCCACCACCTTTCCTTAGTGCACTTAGGGGAAGACCAAAGGTAGCAAACACCGATGAGCACATTTGGAAGATCTTCAAGAAGGTTGAGGTTAGCATTCCACTTTAGGAATTGATTGAAAATGTGCCTTCTTATGCTAAATTCTTGTAAGTTGCATGCACTAAAAAGAGGAACAAACCACTTAGGAAGTTAGAAAAATTGAAAATAAGGGGAGTGGCGACTCTTAATCGTAGGAATTTTCCTAACAAATGTGATCACCCAGGTATGTTTTCAATCCCTATCTCCTTGGGCGGTAAATTAGTGAAAAATTCTATGATTGATCTAGGAGCATCTATCAATGTAATCCCTTCTTGCCTTTATGAAAACCAAAAACATTGCTGAACTTAAGGAAACCCAGGTAATTGTCCAATTAGACTATCACTCCCAAGCTAGCCCTCGAGGTTTAGTTAAGGACGTAATGGTAAATGTAGGCAATTTAGTATTTCCGGAAGATTTCTAGCGTACGATGGTGGCTTCACCTATATATAGAGTAGTTTAGTTCATTTAGAACTCACCTTTGACTCTACACCTTCTACTCTTCTCCTTCTCTCTTAGAATAACAGCCTTGTAATTTCTTTTACTTTTGTAAATGTTCATAAACCCCAAAAGGAATACTTCAATAAAAAGAAGTTTTTGCAATTTGGTTCCCATACAGAGGTACATATATCTTTTTTTAATTGTTTATATTAGCCTAATAGAAGGCTAAATCTCTAGGTTTTAACCATGTTTATGTTCAAGTCTAATTAAACATAGCTTTCTATCCCGTCTATGAGAAATCTAGATTTAATTATTCATATGGACTATTAGGGTAGAACAATTAAATGTTATACTCTCAGATAAGTCTTAGAGTGACCCATTGTAAGCCGGTGATGGAGTTTAGGGTATTTTCCTCTTGGATGACTTATCTTTGAGTATTAACAGTTAATTAAGTGTTTGAAAATTATCCATGTTCATCAATATGAGTTTTTACTCTCAGATAAGTCATAGAGTGGCCTGTTGTAAGCTGGTGATGGCGTTTAGGGTATTTCCTCTTGGATGACTTATCTTTGAGTATTAACAGTTAATTAAGTGTTCGGAAACTATCCATGTTCATCAATATGAGTTTTTAAATAAAGGTTTCTCCTCAGAATGGTATCAGAACCATGTTAGGTTAGAACTTAGATAAACTTAGTTAAAACACTAAAATTCAAATGAATTTAATGAACTGGAAAAAAGACACTATTAAAAACAGTATATTACATGAGACTGAAATACCAGAAAACATAGAAGCTCCAAACAGATGACTATTCCTAAAATAGGAACTGGATTGATATACCAGTTAGGTACTTTTGAAAAAATAGAACTAAAGAAGATAGTTAAAACTATTAAAGAATCTATAACTTTAGAAAATGATGAATCTATAATGAAAATGATATAAACAGATATAGAAAATTTTATAAGTTTCTTCCTATAGGTTTAGTACAATTTTCCTTTAAACCATTGACTCTAAAAGGGTTACCGGAAAGATTTATAGCAGATTTAAGAGATGGTTGAAATTTAAATTGGAATAATTCAATTATGGGCATAATGCAGTCTAGCTTGGCTCATGGACCAATATATTTTAATGTATTTCCAGATTTAAATTTATCATTAACTGATGCAAATATAGTTGATAGCTTAACTTTGCATGTTAAAACAAGTGGTTATACCTATGTTGAAGGATCTGAGCTAATATGCTTATGTTATCGCATTTATTTTAAACGTTTATTTACATTAAATACAAATTGCAAAAAAAGGATAAAAATATGAATGAAACTATAATAATAGATACCAATTTTAATAAATCTCATATTACTACTAGAAGAACTATTAAGTGCGACGAAATTCCAATTCCAGAAGACTAGAAAATAGAAAAAATAGGAATCCAACAACCCCAAATAGTTAGATGTAAAACATATCTTACAAACATCAGAAGGAATAGTTCATATACAAATGAACCAACAAAATCTTTTAGCAGGAAGAATATCATATTCTAGAATAAGTAAAACTCCATCAAATAGGCCATTCGGGGATATGTTGAAAATATAGCTAGCTCTTCACACCCGTCAAATGATAAATTCTAGGATGAAGAATATCTATATCATATTGATAATTTGGTAAAAAAATAAAAAAAATATTTTAAAAGGTATTTGTAATATGAAAGATGCAGATATAACTGAATCGGAAATGAACTTCTCAATATGATAGGACAACAAATTAATTTTGAAAAAAGATCTGTAGCAAGGCAGATCATTAAACATGATTTTTTTAAGAAAATGGAATCCATTTAGAAAATATTTTTTTTGATAATTTTTCCACAGAATAAAAATATATAATTCAAATAGAATTTTACCAAAATATATAATCCATTTTGTTCCATGGTTTTTGACCCATTATATGGAATATTATATTTCCACAATTGAAAGAAGTTAGAAATTATCCGATGGAAAAATATTAAAAGCAGAATATCCTCCACAATCCTCTTTTCAAATAAAAAGTCAAGGGAAAATAATAAGTTTTAAAGCATTCTCAAAATTGTTTGAGGAAGTAACTCTTCATCTTACTATTAGACAACTAAATATACTATTAGAACAACAAAATTATAAAAATTTATATCTCCGAATAATTGGAGAACATGTAGTCTCTATAAGAGATAAAATCCAAGCTTTAATATCTCCATTACCATTAGGAAAGTCAGTAGAGAATACTCCCTCCACATCATCAAATAATAATGAGGAAATAGTTATATAAAATTTACAAACTCCTCCAGAGATAAATGATTTAAAATTAAAACCTACTTCTGAGTTAATATCCATAATAGAAGAAAATTTTAAGAGACTTGAAGTAAACACTTTAGAAGAGGAATTTTCTAAAATGTTGGCAGAAAATATTAAAGATCGAATCAACAAATTGATCACAAGTAAAAATACAAGTATTCAGATAGACCTACAATGTGAATGCACTATTATAGTAGGCATTCACCAATGGATACACTCCATGAAGAACAAGAGTTTATTATGACTAATAGCTATAATGGAAAAGAAATATATGAATGGAATATAGATGGATACACTGAAAAACAAATTCATAATGTAACACATAGAATGCTTATGTATAGTACTATATGTAGATAAAATCATAATACAAATAAAAATATAGCCAAAATGATAAGTGTTGGTTTTACTGGTCAATTAAAAGGATGGTGGGATAACTATTTATCCACAAATGATAAAGAAACAATACTAAACACAGTTAAACAAGAAGGAAATAGCGTGGTAGAAAATGCAGTCTACACTCTTGTTTTAACTGTACTAGAACATTTTCCTGGTAGAATATCATATCAAGGAGAAAATATTAGGACATTATTACAAAACCTAAGATGTAAAACACTTTCTGATTTCAGATGGTACAGAGATACTTTTCTTGGTAGAGTAATGGAACTCCCAGATAGTAATAGTACTCATTGTAAGTCAAAATTTATTGACGGATTACCTAACTTATTTGCAGAAAGGGAAGAAAAGTTTTAAGACAAGATAGGGTTTCAATCCCATATGAGAATTATACTTATGGAAAAGTAATGGGAGTATGCATACAAGAAGGCTTATCCATGTGTAATGAAATAAAATTAAATCAACAAATCAAAGTCCAAAGGCTAAATGAAAGAACTCAATTAGGACAATTTTGTGACCAATTCAGAGTAGATATACCTGCTCAAAGAAAGCAAAGCCATGATAAAGAAGCATACTATAAGAAAAGAAAACCTGGTAAAAAATCCTATTGGGAGAAACCTAAATATAATCAAGATTACAAACGACAAAATAAATTAGAAAAACGAAGAAAAGTCACATATTTTCAATGTAGTAAAACAGGTCACTATGCAAATAAATGCAGGATGAGAAAACAAATTAAAAATCTTCAAATTGATGAAGATACTGAAGAAAGAATATTACAAATTATAGATAGCTCTGACTCATAATCAGACTCAGAATATAGCCATACTAGTGATAGTTCAGATAACTCAGACAAAACCTTAACTTGTTGTCAAAATTGTGAACTAGGAAAAACATGTCTAATAAAGACAGTTGAATTAGAAACAAAGAATGAGGAATTCTATAAATTTAATTCCAAATTTCAAGATCTTAAAATCAATGTACTTACTAATAATAGTATATTAGAATTTTTTAAAATGATAAAAGTTTCAGAACTAAGATCTAAATTAATAGATCAAATGGAAGATAGTTCATCTTTTAATACTCCCAAGATAGAAGAAAGTAGGATTACCCAAAGCATGGAGTCATACTCAATGGCTAAGGTCATAGAAAAGATGGAAGAAAAAAATAAATTAAAAAATCAAGAACAGACTTCCACGACTGATCTTATAAAAGAAAAAGAAAGCCTTAAAAATGAAGTTAAAGATCTTGAAAAACATAATATTCAAATAGAACAGACTAACATATTTAGAAAATTTCCATAATAAAGGAAAGGAAATAATTTCACCACCTTTATTCGATAATGAAAATTTCTTATCCACCTTAGACCTAGTATCCCAAAAATGGCATACCAACATAACATTATTAATCAACAATGAATACACTATAAAATTGCAAGCCTAATAGATAGTGGGCATATATTAGTGTTATAAATGAAGGAATTATACCCACAAAATATTATGAAAAACAGCCCATAAAGTCAGACATGCAGGGGGAGATAGATTAGACATTCAATACAAATTATCCTCCGCCTTTATATGTAAAAATAAGACTTGTATTCCTGAAACATTTTTGTTAGTAAAAAAACTTAAAAGATCAGGTCATACTAGGTACCCCTTTTATCAATAAATTATTCCCAATAGAAAAAATAGATCAAACAGGTATAATAGGTAGGTATAAAAATAATAAAATAAAATTTGAATTTTTAGAAGAATCTTTCACTAGAACAATAAATGAAATACGAGAAAGGATAACAAAAAAAATCAAATCAAAATTTTAAAATGGGAAGTTAATGCACTATCTGTAGAAGACAAGTTTCAACTCCCCAAACTGCAAGATAAAATAAAATAAATCTATGCACAATTTTCATTAGACATATGCAATGAGCACCCTAATGCCTTTTGGAATAAGAAAAGACACATTGTCTACCTTCCTTATGAAGAAGGCTTTGATAATAATCAGATTCCTACTAAAGTTAGACCATGTCAAATGAATTCAGAATACTTAGAATTATGTTAAAAAGAAATAAAATCTTTATTACAAAAAGTTTTAATAAAACCGTCAAATTCTCCATGGCAATGTACATGATTTTATGTTAATAAACATAGTGAAATAGAAAGGGGAGTACTAAGATTAGTAATAAATTATAAACCTTTAAAAAGTATTAACCTGGATAAGGCATCCTATTCCTAATAAAAATGATTTATTAGATAGATTATACAATGCTATCATATTCTCTAAATTTGATTTAAAATCAGGTTATTGGCAAATTCAAATACACGAGTCAGATCAATATAAAACTACATTCAATGTACCTATATGTCATTATGAATGGAAGGTGATGTCTTTTGGCTTAAAAAATGCACCTCTGAATTCCAACAGATAATGAATGATATTTTTACTCATTATAGTGAATTCATTATTGTATATATTGATGATTTATTAGTCTTTTCTAAAGACATCGAATCTCACTTCAAACACATTGAAATATTCAAGAAAGTTGTTGTACAACATGAGTTAGTTATATCTAAACCCAAGATGAAACTATTTCAGACAAATATAAGATTGATTGGACATAATATTAAAAAAGGAAATATAATCCCTATTAATAGAAGTATTCTATTAGGAGAAAAATTTCCTGATGAAATAACAGATAAAACCCAATAACAGAGGTTCTTACAAAATTTGAAGTATATTTCTTCTTACTACAAAATTTTAGCTCAATATACTAGTATATTATATGACAGACTAAAAGATCATCCGAGTCCATGGACAGAAAATCATACAAACATGGTAAAAAAAATTAAAAGAAAAAGTCAAAATATTACCATGCTTAATGTTAGCCAATCCAAATTGGGAAAAAATAGTAGAAACATATGCTTCAGATATAGGATATGGAGGCATATTAAAACAAATATGTCCAGACACTATAAAAGAATTTTTAGTTAGATTTTATTATGGAAAAAGGACAAATAGTCAAAAAATTATTCCACCGTTGTTAAAGAAATATTATCAATATTAAAATGTATTTTAAAATTCCAAGATAATTTATATAATCAGAAATTTAAAGTTTTTATTGACTGCAAATCAGCCCCTTATATGTTAAAAAGGATTTTAAACATGATATCTCAAAACAAATGTTTGCAAGACGGCAAGCCCATCTAAGTCCTTTTGATCTAGAAATTGTATATAAAATGAGAAGAAAATAGTCTTCCAAATTTCTTAACAAGAGAACATTTATTATGATGCTAATAGTAAACATTGTTCTGTGTAGAATGCAATTCCCTGATATGAGAAAAGGTCCATAAAGGGGCCGTGGAGGCCATGAAAGGGGTAATAACCCGGGCAGATGTAATATTCTTGCTATATAGGAAAAAAGAAGCTAATATCTGAGAACATATCATCTTCTTTGGGAATGCCCGTGACACACCCTTTATATAAGGAGTTGATGGAATATGCTCAATAAAGTGTGGTTAATAAACCAGAGATCTCTTATGCCAACATGGCAGAAGAACAGGAAGATAATATTGTTTCCTATCAGAGAATAAAACAAGAAGAAATCATATTACTTCTTGAAAATAAAGATTTATAAAGGGAAAAAGATCTATGGACTTTAATTCAAAGGTATTTTGATACAACATTCTATGTTGTAGAAGCTTATAAAACTAGACCATATTATGAAGGTCTGTTAAGCAAGAGGGACTTGTGAAATAACACACTTTACTCAAATAATGTTGCTAATATTTAAATTTTAGCAAGATTATAATAAAAAAGATTATATCCCAGAAGAATGAGCATTATCACCAATAAAGGAGAAAGAATTTACTTCTCCTGAATTAAAATTGATTTTTAAGTAAAATTATTGGGATTATATCTCAGGCTTGAAAAAAGTATTCCTTTATGAAATTCAAGAAAAAAGCATACATGGTTTGTTCGAATAGACGAGCAAGTATTTCAAAGATAAATACCAAATTGGTTTTCAGAATGGTGGCTATCATAGGGCCCAGAGGTGTCAATTTTGCCTCAAGAGTTTAAAGATTTATATGACAAATGGGTAGATATATCCCCAAAGTTAATAGAACTTGGATTAATAATATTGGTCCAATGTATTTCTTCATAGAATTCGCGATCCTATGGATTTATAAGTGGGTTCCTGAAACCAGTTATAATGATAAACAAATCCCATGTCTAAAAAGAATTGATTATACCAAATTCTGGGATAAATTAATAAAGAAAGATTATACTACTGGCCAAATGCATGGAAAGAATTATTAAAAGGAATATCCTTAAAATTGGTAGAATATGAAAAGCAAATTGCTCAACACCAACAGATTCAAATGAGTCCTTTCCAGCACATAATGCAAAGGTTGCAAATGTAACAGAAAGTTTCATCACAAGAAGATATCATCAAGTTATACTTGAATGAAGTAAAAAAGGACTTGTTCCGGAATATGAGCAAGGCAAAGTTAGATGCCTCAATGACTTCCCAATCATCCAGGGAGAAGAAGATGATCTATTCCAAGATAGCCAAGACCCTTATGATGAAGAAGGACTTGCAAATTTTTCGGCAGAACTGGGCAAATCAGTCCAGCAAAACTTGAAAGGAAAAGGAAAGGCAGAATGATCAGACTCGACAGGAAATAATGGTGGACCCCAGGGCAATAATGAAGATGCCTGACAACAGATAATGACGGACCCCACAACGCACCAAAAGGAGCACTAAAAAGTGGACCCCAGGAAGCACTCCGAATTTCAAAAATCCAATGTAGATACTGTTCGGATTTGAATTTCAAAATCTTAAATCCATTTTGTAAATAGGTTGAAGTCTGTGGCTTCACCTATGTATATATATATATATATATATAAAGTAGTTTAGTTCATTTAGGAGAGTCGTTCTACTCTACACCTTCTACTCTTCTCCTCCTCTTCTCTTAGAATAACAACCTTGTAATTTCATTTGCTTTTGTAAATTTTTATAAACCTCAAAAGGAAGACTTCAATAAAAAGAAGTTTTCGCAATATGGTTCCCATACACAAGTATATATATCTTTCTTTTAATTGTTTATAATAGCCGAATGAAAGGCTAAATCTTTGAGTTTTAACCATGTTTATCTTCAAGTATAATTAAACATAGCTTTCTATCCTGTCTATGAGAAATCTAGATATGGACTATTAGGGTAGAACAATTAAATTTTAATACTCAAAGATAAGCCATCCAAGAGGAAAATACCCTAAACACCATATATATATATATATATATGTCACTAAAACTGCAAAGAGCATTCCATCCAGCGTAAGCATCTTATATATATATATACATACATATGGAATTAATTTTAAAAAAATATGGATTGCAATTAGTTCTACAGCCAATCCACCAACAATAACGGAATTTGTAGAAACCAGTAATTCCTAAGAAATCCCTTCGCACCAAGAATAAGATGAATGATATATGTAGTATATTTACAATACATGCACTTTCCTTGTTAGCCAAACTTTTGAGCAGAACTTTCAAGTGCCACATAATCCCTCATCATACTCAAGAACCGAAAACCCTAGTTACACTAAGAAACTCGAGTTGGATAGCAAGTTTGAGAGTATTAAGATACTTCGCACAATTATTCATTGATAGTGTTTGAACAAAAAAACCAGAAATGACGTACTCCCTCTGTCCCTCTATAACTGTCTTACCACAAAAAAAATGTCATTTTTAAAGTCATTGAAATAGCATAAAATGATCTGTGAAAAAAATATTTTATCTTTTTTTACATTCAATTTTTTTACCAAAAATGAAAGTAAGACATTAATAAAGGTACACCAAATAAGGTAGGTAGGACACAAATAGGGGGACAGAGGGAGTATACATGTCACGTATAACATATACCCCCTCTATCTCAAAGAAAATGACACAATTGCTTTTGGATCAGTATTTTATGCAAAATGAGGTGGAAGTGCTGATGAGAAATAAATGAAAGGTATTTTGGTAATGGAAGAGTTGACTAGTAGATTTAATCAACCTTTTGAGGGATAATATAATAAACGTATAAGCTCATTTTTTGTCACTTTAGGGAATAATTGAATTATGCCAATTTCTGTGGGACGAACAAAAATAGAAATTGTGCAAATTTCTCTGGGACGGAGGGAGTATAATAAGATGAATCGTGATTGAGATAAAAGCCAATTCTAAACTACCTCATCTTTAAAGACTGGATCAACTATATTATATGGATAGACGCTTATAACCTTCCTTTATATCTTGCGGTAGTGTTTCCTCGAGGATTACGACCATCTCATCCAATGATATAACTGAATGACATACGTTGCAACACACTAGTATAATTTTTAGTTTGCATAGATGTGATTATGAGGATTCACATTAAAGATAATTTCATAATAATATATCGTACTTAATTTGATACACTAATGCAATCGATCGCTTGATTTACTAATTGTTTATTATAAAATATTTTATTTTGTTGATGCCTTTACATTGTGTGTCCATCTTTGTCATATGAAATTCAACTCTCGTTATTTATACTCTAAGACTGAAGCAAGTGACTTGTGACAATGAGTATCTTGGTTGTGGTTCGCTTTGATGTTCGTTTTCTTTTCTTCTTCCTTTTTTGGGAAAAACACTGGGCTCTTTCTCATTAATATGTTGAGTTTGTGATACAAAGCATGACTGCCTTTGCTAAGTTATGCACGTTAACTACTACTAGTTTATCTACTTTTACAATTGATAAACTAGTAAACACAATATCCAGAATTTGAATTTATCTAATAATTAGCCTTACGTCGGGAGGGATTTTTAGATAGTTGTTGATGTACTGTAACGCTACTTCGCAGTCAGTTTTGATAAGTACCCAGTAGACACCTCTGTTGGCTGCTTATTTCATAGCATTAAAGATAGCCGTTATTTTTGCTTGCACTGATGTTAATTCTCTGATTATTGTCGACCCCGAATGCTGCTCCTCTGACCTTCTCCCTTTTGCGCACTATGCTACTACTCCATTCCCCGAATTCACGGAGCAGGCTGCATCTGTAGTAATATTCATGCAATCTCTAAATAGGTTGTCTGCTGCCCCGTTCTTATTGATCCATACCAGTTGGATGTCCCCTGCCATGATGGTTTCCTTTATCGGACCATTATCGTTGTTTGACTGGTATGGCGGTTGTTCCACTTCTGCTTCTAGGTCTACGTGGTTTGCTGGAGTATGCCCCCTACTTTAGTTGCAGCGGCTACAATTTTTCGTATCATTTCCACCGTATGGTTAATTGAAGACGTTGTCTACTCAAATGTCGTTGTGTTCCGAACACACCAGATTACTCAAATGATAATGCATGCTAGTTCCTTGTCCACTTGTTCTGGAGCTGTTGTGAACCATGTTTTTATCCAGTTTCGTAATGATTCTGGCAGGCCTCAGCTAAAGTCTAACCCAAGTTTATTGTGCCTCCAAACTTTCCTTGCGAACTCGCATTTAAATAGCATGAGTCCCAATGTTTCTTCCTCCTTTGTGCATGCTTGGCATGTTGTCGAAATATTTATGCCTTTTTTTCGCAGGTTAGGGGTTGTTGGGCAGGCCCCTTGAACCATTCTCATATCAGGAACTTTATGTTCTCCGATAGATTCCCATTTCAAATGGTTTTTCACATAGGTGCCTCATCCTAGCCATCACTTTGTGAGGTCGACGTAGACGGTCTAGATCTAAGCTTATTTTCCCATGCAACGTGGTATCATGATTAGATTGTATATTTCCATAGAAGTTCTTTTTCCCATGCTTGGTAGTCCACCATTCCAAATGAGTGGTGAGGTATGTGTATCTTGGCACTCTCTTGATTGTTTGTCTTAGGAATAACAATTTTAGCAGTGGCAATTGCCACTTTTTATCTATGCCGATGAGGTCACACACTTTGAAGCCTAGGCTTATGAGGATGTTATTGTTAAATGTAATTGAATTTAGTTAATTTAGGACCCAATTATCCTAGATGCCATCATTGTTCCCTGTTACAATTTTCCATTTTGGATGAGGCTTGATCAGCTCTAGGCCCCAAAGTATTCCTCTCCAACCCCATGAGTCACCTTGCTTTGTAATGGTTGTCATGAGACTCTGTTTTCTGCAGTATTTGGCTAGGAAGAACCTAGAAAAAAGGATTCCTTGTTTTGGAGAATTGACCAGGCTTGTTTCCCAAGCATTACCTGATTCATCTCAGATGTTGATCTCATATTTAGCCACCCGTGCCATTTCGAGGTGTACAATTTAGGCCAGGCTTTCCAGTGTATTCTCGTGCCTTCCAGTTTGCCTGCCTAAATAAACCTAGTCATTTTATTGTCTATCTCCTTTGTGATTGTCTTTGGTATCATGAACGTCCCAATGGAGTATTGTGACAATGTAGATATGACATGTTTGCATAGCGTAATTCTTCCCATGATTGACATGTCGTTTTCTTCCAGATTGTCATCTGCGCCATTATATTTATTTTAAGGCCCTTGAAAACCTTGAATTTTGATCCTTCAAAATTTATGTTGTGGCCCAGGTATTTCCCGTTAAGGAGGTATGGCTTTATATTGAAGGTAAGTTTGATAAGGTTTGTTTCGTATACGCTAGCTTATGAGGAAGCATTCTCTTTTGAAGTTTAGCCTTTGGCCTGAATATGCCACGAAGAGATTTAGAGTTGGGCTAGCATCCTCATCCATTTCTCTGCTACTTCGAAGAAGATGATACAGTCGTCTGCAAACATTAAGTTTGAAACCATGGGGACGCCGATCCCACACTGTATTCCTCTACATACTCGTTGGAATGGTACAAATCCGAACATGGATGACAATGCCTCCTGGAATATTATGAAAAGGAATGGGGATAAGGGGCATCCCTTTCTGATGCCCTGTCTCAGAGTGAATGGTTGTGATCCTATCCCTTCAACAGAGTATGTCACAGTGGTAGCGTATTCCATAATCCACTTGACCCATACTCTTGGGAAAGCCATCCACTCCACGACCTTTTAAAGGAACATCTAGGAGACTCTATCATATGCTTTGCTCATGTCTATTTTCATTGTTGTGATGGATTTCTTCTCCTTCTTGCGCTTCCTTATATTTTCTATCAACTAGTGGGCTATAAGCGAGTTTTCTACAATTGATCTTCCTTGGATAAAAGCTGATTGATTCCTCGAAATTAGATACCCTATGATTTTCTTAAGTCTATATGCTAACATTTTAGATATGATCTTATATGTCACATTGCATAGGCTAATTGGCCGTAAATCAGAAGGTGTAATTGGTAACTTAATCTTAGGGATTAGTGTGGTGTTTGTTCTACTCTCTCAGCAATTTTCCTTGAACGAAAAATTCCTGAACCTCCTTTATGAGGGTATCCCCTACTTCCGTCCAGTAAATTTGGTGGAAAACAGGAGAGATGCCATCTAGTCTAGGAGCCTTCGATTTTCCCATTTGGAAACCTACCCTTTTAGCTTCCTCTGCTCTCACCAGTGCTGTTAGCTTCCTCTGTTGTTCGTCAGTTACTGAAGGTTTTATTAGTTTGAGTACGTCCGTAAAGCTTGACTGACCAAAAGCATCCTGTGGCATAACTGATTCGTTGATGAAAACCAAGTTGATGTGGTCAACTAATAGTTTCCACAACCCTCCTGATTCAGTTATCCATCTCCCATTTCCATTTTCAGATGTGTAATGTGGTTTATGCCCTGCTTTTTTTAACCCACTTGTTGAAGAACGTTGTATTTTTGTTCCCATGCTTGAACTAGTCCGTCTTTTCCCCATGCTTCCAAAAAATATTTTGTTGTGTGAGTAATTCATCAAGCTCTCTTGAGGACCTCTGCGCCATTTGGAAGTTATTCTTTTTCTGAAGTCTCTCAATTTCTCTCTTCTTATGTCTGATTCTCTTCTTCAGACATCTTACATTTTATGTGCTCCTGTTTTCAAGTCTTTGCATTGTTGTCGATAACTTATATTCCAACCCTGGCATTTGTCGTAGTCATTCTGATGAGCTGGATGATTGGCCGCCTTTAGTATTCATCCTCTGCCAAGTTGATAGTATAATCTGCCTTGCTTCGAGCCTACAGACCCAGAATGCTTCAAACTTTGGTCTAGGCTGACCCAGGGGCTTGTTATTCTGGTGGTGTGTGGTCATGGTCATCGAGCCATGATCTGACCTCATTATTGAATAATTCCTCAGCATGTACCTTGGGACCAGACGTAGCCAGGCCTGATTTGCAAAATCTCTGTCTACTCTCTCCAGGATCAAATCGATATCTGTCATTCTGTTAGTCCTGGTGTACCACAGACATTCGTAGGATAGCTCTGTTAGCTGGGCATATTGAACCACCTTTCTAAGGTCTTTTTGATGTTTTTCAGGGACAACATTGTTGCCCCTCTTGTCTTCATTTTCTAATACCTAGTTATAGTCCCTTAAAACTAGTGTTGGCATCGATACTCCAACCAACTCGTGGTTGAGAGTTTCCCAGACTTATTTTTTATGTCGTCTAGTGGGATGTCCATACATCAAAACAAGCTTCCATTTGTCCCCTGTGACAGAGGTGATATTACAAATTACAAAATTGGGGCAGCTTTTTGCTACCACTAGTCGAGCCTCTCTCGTTCGGGCTATACACAGCCCGCCCTTGGTCCCGTCTGCTTCTACTACCCAAAAGTCAAAATACGACCTATCTAGCTACTTACTAATATTGCTCCTATTACACTTAGTTTCCATAAGAAATAAAACATTAGGCTTGTAAAGTCATATGCATCTCATGGATTATTATGTTGACATTTGTGAACTAGTGTTAAAGAAGAAAAACATTCAATGTTGGAACATACTACGGAAATCAGAATTGGCGTGCAGAATATTGCGGTAATATTAGTTTATGGGAATTGGAGATCACGCAATATTTAATACAACCGTGTAGAAGCATAATGGAATTATGGAAAATCCATATATTTATTATTAGATTTATGGAATATTATGATATAGTTGAGATTAGGAAAATACCTTTATTTATGGGATTCAGGTATGCTTCAAAAGCAGATAAGGAATATGAATATTACGGAGATAATTATGGAGCAATTTCGATCTGAATTGGACTATAAATAGAGGACATTATACGGCTGCAAGTACATGAATTAAACCGAGAAAATTTGCACTTCAGATTTTTATCTTCCGAGAGTATTTGCGAGAGCCAG
>JAULKM010100461.1:0-10498 GCA_032355605.1 Rubia tinctorum
AGGCTAAACGAGTTCTCGAGTCGAGTCGAGCAACCCTCTGCTCGCGATCGACTCGCTCGATAAGCACCCCTAATTCTCACAATGGTTGAGGTCTTCATCATGCTCAAAGAAAATGCCATAAGAAGAGATGTGTTTTTGGGTTGTTTTTATCTTGATTGTAGTTAAGTCTCTCAAGTTATTTGCATGTTACGTTGGAACCCTGGGATGGATTTAATTTTTTCTTTGCCCCAGATTTTGGTTTGCCATTTTTTAATTTTTCCTTTAGTCTTTCGTCTCACCATGAGACGGTATTTCAGGAGATAGAATTAGAGTCACGTTACAATATGTAACTGTTCACACACAAATGCAAGGTAAATGTTCACTTAATTGAATATATATTGTGATAAACTTATGAAAGAGTTATGATATATTTTTAACTTAGATATTGTATTATTTTGGTGAGATATAATAAATTATGTTTGAATGTTTAAATAAGAGAAATACTATACAAAGGATGAAATATCTTAGAACTGGAGTATTTCTTCTGTTTTTTAAAAATTTTGTCACTTTTAATTTTTATATATTTAGTAAGATTGTCACCTTTCCATTTATAAAAAAAGTGAATTATTCTCATTCACTCATTCAATTTATTACTCTTTTCACTCAATTCTCTCCACACATTTCAACTTGAAAAAATAACACCTAAACTTAGTGTGTCTAACTTAAGAAAATAAATGAGGTATTATTTTTAAACATAAAAAATTATAAGTTATGCTTATTAATTCACTTAAAATGACAACTAAAATAATAATAATATATTTTCATTTGGCTAAAATAATAATTTATGAAAGACTAAAGCAAATATATTAATTCAATTATGAGAAAGTCTCCTGACAATTGGTCTGTACATAATCTATGTGCATGTCTGTAAAAATTGGGAAAGGAAATAAATTGGGTCCAAACCAGATCATAAGGAAAATGGGTCGAAATTTAACAAAACCCAAATCCCATATTTTTCGCGTTCTTCTCCCTCATAGTGTTTTTCGTTTTCCTCATCTTTTTCCCATTCTCCATCTTCTTCATTTCACCGTATGCAATTAACTTTTGTGTTCTTCATCTCATCCACACCTTCAAACATCCTTATTTTCCGACGAGATTCATTTGTCCTCTCCACTGTTCTCTTTGCCAGCTTGATTAACGATTTTCGCTCGCCGGAAAATTAAATCGTTCGGAAAGCACTAAAGGAGTCACGGAGGTTGTTAACACTAGGATTTTGTACGCAATGGATGAGGTGGATAAATCTCCACTGAACAAGATAAATCATTGTAGAAAGAAGAAAAGTGAAGTTTGGGATCTTTGTAACTACTCTTTGTAAAGAAGCTATGACATGCATTGTAACAACCGCAATTACAATTTCTGTTTTGCAGTATTATAAATGAATGAAATATCGGAATCAGTAAATCTAAAAATTCAAGTTCCCTAAACATGTAAAAAATATGTGGTGAGCACTACCAAAACAAACTACATGCGGGTGAAAATTTCATATAAACCATGCATATGTTACCTTACAATATGTACATTTTACCTTAAAACATGCATTTAATTTAATATTATGAATATGACATAAAACTTTGCCACACAATAGTAAATAAGTTATTAATCGTTTCTATTTCACTAAGATACATATTTAATACCTTACAATACTTACTTGTTGTATTAAAACATGATTTTTTAAAAGAATATGTCTCCAAAAACTTTGCCACATAAGACTAAACTAGATTATGAACCGTTTCGGTTTTGGTAAAACATGTGTTACATTACAAAAATTATTTTTTATGGTACAGAAAACTAATATTGAAGAGTTGACCACTTCATAGACAATTTAATTGATTAGTCGCCACTAAATATAATTATTTTGAAATCATATGAGCTCAGGTTAAACATTCAAGTCAGGTTATTGGTAAAGAAAAAACCAAATCAATGAAAAACAATATTCCCTCGTACCGGATAAAATGACACATTTACTTTTGCCTTTCTTTTTATGCAAACTAATATTGCAGGGAATATGTGTGAAAATATTGAGATAATTTGGAAAAGCAGTGGAACCAGTCTGAAAGTTGTTGAAGTTAAAGAGGACATTTTAGTAGTTTTACAACAGTTTTTTTTTACCATTTTAGATAATTTTCAAATTGTATCATTTTTGTTGGGACCGCCAATAAAAGATATTGTGTCATTTTATTTGGGACGGGAGGAATATTATAAGAGTCCGTCTTTTGAAAGACGGTCTTTCCATAAGTCATGGAAAGACCAAAGTTTAAAGTGTAAATTATAAGAAATTAAGATAAAATTCCCGGGTTGTATGAACCGGGTTATAAAATTTATTACTACACATTGCATAATAAAACTTTAATATTGCAACAAATAAATTTTACCTTTTATTATTATAATTAAACTCCGTCTTTCCATATGCCTATGGAAAGACCGTCTTTCCCAAGACTTTGCCATATTATAAACTTTGGCAAAAAATCAACTGCTTTAAAAAGTCGTATTACTGGG
Organism: Rubia tinctorum; assembly: GCA_032355605.1. Lineage (NCBI taxonomy): Eukaryota > Viridiplantae > Streptophyta > Magnoliopsida > Gentianales > Rubiaceae > Rubia > Rubia tinctorum. The sequence continues at coordinate 2,536 of JAULKM010100461.1, forward strand.
TATTATAAATAAGATATTGTATAATTAAAGTTATATAGAATTACTTAACCTAAATCTTAAATTTATTTCGCACAATTAATTCTTTGATTCCATATCCTACATTTAAACTGTATTACTTACCTTAAAGTAGCCTTTAACATATATGTTGCATCTGTCTAAAATAATTTCTCTTACATTAAATATACAACTGCATATCATACCTTAGAAAGAATACTTCTTAACTTACAACAAAAATTTCTTACTCAAAATAATGCCTTTTGTTTCTTAAACCATTCGATCACAAGAAATACAAGTCAAATATATTCAATTATTCACTAATTACTCACAAACCATCCGATCACATCAAATTTGAAAACATCAAAAGCTGAGCATTATCAAATCTAAAGCTGAACATTATCAAAGCTGAACATCAAACATCCAAAGCTGAATATTATCAAATCCAAAGGTGGACGTTATCATATGCATAATCATATTCCTAATTTCCAAGAGAAAATGAAAGAACAGAGGATTGAGTTTTCTTCAAAAACTTAGTAACCATCTTATCAATCAGCTCATTTATCCTTAGATCATCTATCACGTCTAGAATTGTCATGACTGCCTCAGAATCTTCGTTGGTATTTTGTTTCACTGTAGAACTTGCATTTTCTCTCTCCAAATTCTTCACTAATTCCAAATGACGACCTTCATGTCATGTTTGAACAAAAGACAATATTTGTGCGAAATCTAATACAAATTAGAAAGTTAATTACAAAACACAACCAAACAGTCAAACCAAAAAAAACAAATACTTACACACGGTAACAGTAACTACAACTTACTGAATGCTAATTTATGAACTATTTAACTAAACAAATGCACATCATAAATTAACAGCAACTTTCATTGTCAGCAGTTGTATCAATACCTTCATTGATCATTAGTCTAGCTGGAATGGAGTAGATCATGAATCCGGGCTCCTCAGTATTAACCGTGAGAGTAATGACCCTAGGAGTATCAGCTCTCTCAGATTAAATGGAAGGTTTACCTTTTAACTTTCCTTCTTTGCTCAATGGATGACATCCATCCTCAATAATTACTCCTCTCTCGTAGCACATCATCCACTACAAGAAATTGGACCTATTACTTTGCCCATTTTACCTCAATTTTTTGCTTAGATAAAATAACCGAGGTAAAAAGTTCTTTTACATCGGTTATTTTTTCCGAAGTAAATAATATTTTTTACATAGGTTAAAAAATATATTTTTACCTCGGTTATTTTACTAACAGAAGTAAAGGTTAAAAAATGGTGTAACAAATGTTACCGAACTGTGTGCCAAGTCGCACATGTTGTTTCAAAAGATTGTACGAAGTCGCATTATATGTCATTCCCATCGACATGTTATGTGACTGACGAACGACGTCGCCGATACGTGAAAGATAGGTTAAAGTAGGAAAAATAGACTTTGGAAAATGAAGAAGTATTATTTAAAATTTAATAATGTTAGTACGGTCACGTTTCAATTGAAAATAGTGGAATAAAAGGGAAAACTACAACAGTACATTATATAATGTTTAATTAATGTACTTAAATTATAATAAAAGTTATGAAAATATCCTTACAAATAGTACATAAATTAGGATAAGAGTTGTCCTAAAGTTTCAACATTATAGACATTACAATAAACTCAATCAGCTCGGATTACGATGACCATGAAGACGATTGGCCCCCCAACTTCTATCACCTCGAAGAACAAGGTGTTCTCGATGCGTAGTCGGTTTCCAAAAAGTAACTCGCCAAAACTCTTTGGGGACATGTCCTTGATCTTCCCACCCTCTGAGTAGTTCATACGCCACTCTGTCCCATAGAATCTCAGCTGAACAGGGTTTTCTCAGTCGGCAGAAGTGGTACAATCTACCGCGGGATGTACTAAATCAAAAAAATACATTGATTAGAAATATTCATAGATATATATATATATGCAATATTAACAAAAGTTACTATTTATTTAAAATTCAATAGCAAAGTTGGGGTTTTTTCCAGAGTTCTGCTGCTTCAGAATGCAGTGGAATTGTGGGTTATCAGTATCCATTGTATGATGTTCAAGGTCGAATACAAGAGGCTCTGGATTGCTCCGTTGTATAAAGAAATGCATGAAAATAAAGAAATATTAATTGTGTTAAAGTGTGAAAATGTATTAGTAAATATCTATATTAAACGCTAAAAGACCTGGAAAAGGGGCGGCTTGAGGATTCTTTGCCAGCCATTAGTCCTGAATAACAAAATAAAATGTTAAAGGCAAACTGGACCTGGAAATGCAAGGTGCGACGTTGACCTTACGTCGCAGATACATGTAGGTCCTGAAATCATTGGCGTGATCGACGTGTAACCGCGACGTCGCTACATTGTTGACAAAACCGACCATTGGACCGATGTAGAAATGACATCGCTTTTAAAAATTTATGGTATACTAAAATGCATGTATGCATTATCGTTAATAAAATGGTAACACGGAAGGCCAAACCGAACTAGATGCGTTGTCTTGTACATATTTCTTGGCATATGAATCTACAACGTCACACAAAGTTCGAAATGACATACATGATGTTGACATCGCACACAGCTGAGCCAGTTGCGAGAAAAAAGCGTAGAAACCCAAAAAAATGATACTTTAACAACAGATAATTACTGAAAAATGTCCCAAAATATACCAAAACATAGTACCTAGGTATACATTTAAAGAAACATTACAATCTAAAATAATTGAGTAAGAACTAAAAAACCAAAATACATAACACATTCACAGACCATAGATTGAACAATGTAAAGTAACAATTCTTGAAATGTAGGTGTTAGAAGAGTAGGAAAACCATACCTTTGAGAAGAGATGTGGGAAACTGTTGGAATTCGTGAAAAACTTGTGAATAGAAGGTTGAACTGATTGGGAAGGACCTCCTATTTATAGCTGTTTTGGTGCGACGTCGTTTCTGACCCTTGTGATGTCTACCTCGGCCGGTGCAACGTCGCACCTATGTTGGTCAAGGTGAGACATAATCAACATATCACCGATGTCATATGACCATATGTACCTCACAATTTCACCCCACAAGCTAGTCGGTCTACAATTCAAATTTATTTAAAAAATTATGGTCACCGCTAATATTCGACAGCTTCAGTATGAATTTAAAAAATTATTCATTACACACAAGTCTTGGTCATATTCAAAGTGACCTTGAACTACCTCTCCCTCCCGGTGGTTAAAGGAACCGGACTGGTCCCCTTTATCTGTCCCCTGTTGGTTTCTGTTACAGTTGAAAATATTAGTCAACATTTTTGACGCTCCTGTTGTTTGTGGCTCATTAAATTCGTATCATATACTTACGTATTTCAATATATACTGCTGTTGTTCAATATATACTAATGTTGTTCAATATATACTGATGTTGTTCAATATATTCTAATATTATTATTATTATGGCCCACCTGCATTATTATTGTTTCATGTTACTTTGCATACGGTGTATATTTTTATAATTATTTTTCTCTGAAATGCAGAACGAAGAGGGAGTTCCAGGTTAGTCTGAATTATTCATTATTCATTGGTCATATGTTGGTTAAATATTAAGGATTTAATAACATTAAAATAAAATTCAAGAAATAGATTGTAGATTAAAGATTAAATACATATAATAAATGTTGTTCCAAATTCGAATAAATTTGTTTCAAACAAATGTTCAAAATTAAGTATAACTAAAATCTATGAGGAAGAACGATAACATTAAAAACTATGGGCCCAACACCATTAGCACCTCGAACTATAGTGTGTCCCCAACCTGGAGTTCCTCTTCATCAAGAAACTTTCAAAACCCTTTCGGGGTTAGGGTTTTGAGCCTCCTGTTCCCCGAGTAGTGTATGTCATCCTCCATTCGTTGCACAGCAACACAACGGGCAACTTGTACGACAGTAGGAGCTCTGCAATCTGGTCTGGGACGTACTAATTTATAAACAGAAAACCACATTTAGTACATATGAAAGTAATCTATAGGAAAAAGTTAATTTAAAACAAATACATGTGTAACAGGGAGGACTTGCTGAAATTGAAATTGAACCGAAGTTAGTCTGGGTAAGAGTATGGAAAAAGTGTGAAATGACATCCCCGAATGTAGTCCATGGACGATGATCCTCATCTGAACCGCTAGGGATCTGCATTGGTCAATGAAATTGTTAAAAATATAATTAGAAAATGAATAATCAAATAAAAATAATTTAAACCTAAATAAAAATTTGCTCCCCTCAATCGGGGGCACGGCTACTCGAACTAGCATTGTTAGCTATGATTCTTGAAATTCATACTTCCAAGGATGATAAATATTGTGATAGAAAGAAAATGGTTCTATATAAATTGGTTCAATTAATCTTTTTAGTCGGCAAGGCATCTCACTTAACGGTTGGTCCAAAATATGACTTGGCCAACGTGCATGAGCGATGTCGCTGACACGTCGCGTCAAGGTAATGTGATAGTCGACATGTCAAAGCGACGTTGCTAACCATTCAGTAAAACCGATAAGTTAATCGAGAACGGTGTGACGTCTCAGTCAATTATTGTTAGCAGAAAATAACTATGAGCAACGTCGCTAAACGATCGCTCCAAACGAAGGAGGATCGAAAAACCAATGATGTTGCATCTAAACCTAACATACGTATTCTCAACAATAGAAAACCGGAGTAAACAAAGGTTATAGACAACAAAATAGAGCCAGTTGGCAGGTGAGAACATAAAACCAAAATTCCTAGAACCATAATCCATAGGAATTTCAATACAAAAAAACAACACATTGATACACCATATACATATCAAATTTAATGAAAATACAAAAAATGAAAGTAATCTAGGGAATCTAGAAACCATACCTTTGAGAAAATGGGTTGAGGGACTGCTGGAATTCGAGAGAAAGTTGAATTTTTGAAGTGATGTATGACAATATCAGGTGGGATCCATATATACATATAGTCATTACAAATCATTGTAAATTCCACCTCGGATGGTGTGACATCCCATATCAGTTGCCCTTACCGATATTGGACCGACGTTGGCTATTCTAAATGTGGGCCTCACCATTTAAGCCCACTAGTATAACAATGGGCATGTGTTTGACCAACTGCATGTGCGACATTGCATGCCAATCGTGTTTAGTGACATTTGACAGACATGTGATCAACGTTGTCTAGCCTTAAAGTGGGGCTCACCACTTCAGTCCACTAGCATATCAACTGGGTACGCGTTTGACCATATCAAACATAATTTACCTTAATAATAGTTAATTGTATATTAGATACTACTAATTGAAGTTTATAAATTTTCATGAACTTTATTAACGTCTAGTTCGATGGAAATCAATTTTAACACAACCGGTGAACTTTTCAGTTTTTACGCTTAGGTCCCTCCAAGATGGTGGAGGAGGACGAAATGCAAAAGTGGAGATACCCAATAATCTAAATCACGTTGTCACAATTATGTTTTTCCATAATTTTTGTTAGTATTCCATTAATACCCTTACCATAAGCGTTATTATAAAGATCATTTCCACCACATAGAATCACATGAAATTTCTCATTGGTTTTTAAGAAATAAAAAGATAATAGAACTCCGTCCATCAATTTTTTTTAAAGTGCTAGTACATGAACTAGAGTAAATTGTAAATGATTACTTACAAGTATGTAAGGTATCATTCAGAAGATCTTGTGGAAGTGTCTGTGGGATTATGCCATTTTCTTTACCCTCAGTTAGTATACGTTCGACTATGGATATCAAAGTTTCTTTTCGGGACGATCGTAATTGGGCTTGGGACTGCCGGTGTACTTTTATAATTTTGCACTTAGGTCCCTCCAACAAAGTGGGAGAACTTGAAATGCAAAATTGGAGATACACTTATCTGCTTCACCAAGTCACGCCCACAATGTTCCGATTTGGTCATGGACGGATAGACCGAGGTAATCGTCAGTCATTTTTGTTAGTATTCCATTAATACCCTTACGATAAGCGTTATGAGAACGATAATTTCCACCACATAGAATTGTATGAAATTTCATATTCTTGGTTTTTTAAGAAATAAAAAGATAATAGAATTTCGTCCATCAATTTTTTAAACCGCTAGTACATGGCCTAGAGAAAAGTATAGATGATTACTTACAAGTATACAAGAGGTTATTCAGAAGAAATTATGGAAGTATATGTGGAATAAGACCAGTTTCTTTATTACCCTCGGTTAGTATAAGTTTGACTTTGGATGTCAAATTTTCTTTTTGGGATGATCGTAATCAGGTTTGGGACTGCAGTTGTACTTTTATAATTTTGCACTTAGATCCCTCCAACAAAGTGAGAGAACTTGAAATGTAAAACTGGAGATAACATTTGTCATTCTTATTTTCAGAACAATTCTGTTTCGATTTGTGCATAAACGGGTCATCGGTAGGGGTCACAATCTTAACAGGGAGTATTTTACGACACTTTTCAAAAATTAGACTGTAACCCTTATGTGCGACATCGCAAATGTGTAGCACAAAAGGGACCCAAAAGTGACCCTTTTGCAACGTCATTTGAATTGAATTTTCCTATGGGAACCAAAATTTTGAGTCGAAAATACTAACCAAAATTTCCCCATCCATTTTGCATGTCAATAATAACATTCAACAATAACACCCATTTCCAATTACCAACACTCTTCCTCCAAACACAACTCCATACCATCCTTTCCATTCACACCAGTACAACCATTAAAGAACATAAGCGAATTGCTTGTCTAAAACATCAACAAGAATCCGAGGATGGAGCATCTCCGGGTTTAAATTAATTGAGGTAGTTTTAAAGCCATCCCATGTTCATTTCCCATCTTTATTACCATATATCTTCTATGATTTTCCCCTCTTTTTTCTATGACTGAATATTTTCATTAAGTGTGATGATTGTGTAACATGTTATATAGTGTATATTGTTCATGTTTCCAAGATAATGAAATGTTTATAAGGTGTGATAAAAAAGGCTTAGATTAGGGATGATTGTAGACAATAATCTCGTCTTCGTATGAACACGGGTTTAATGTGCGACGTCAGTCATTGATAACCATCCCATAAGATATGGGACTAAACGATGAACAACGTCGCAAATGCTGTGAAATGATTAAAATATCTATGAATGTCTGATGTCGCTCTTCATTCGGACTTTGCGACTTAGATCTCTCATGCATGCGACGTCGCTTTAAAGCAGATCATGTAATTTTTCCATGTTGAGATTAATTTCATCTGCATATGACTTTATTATGTGTACATCACTTGGAGACTGACCAATTCTAACATAATTTTTGTTTCATGTGTATTCGTTGAATCGGACAAAGAGAGTTATCGATAGACTTTTAGCGTGCAACATAGACAATGTAGGCTCAATATAATTAATGTTTCAATTTCATATCAACCTCATGTATTTTAATATACTATAACATGTATTTGCAACATATGTTCTAGTTTTGTCGGTTCCTTGCATTCACATTCTTTCCGATATTAATTGTACAACAATTGATGGTTGTATGATGTTTAAACATTTCACGAGTTGTGGAACATTAAGTAACATGTAACCGCTATTGACAAACGAATTTTTATGTAATCAAATATTAAATGTTATAATATTGTACGAGAACCAATGTATCAAAGACAACTACGTGACGTTATACAAACCGCTGAAGCGACGACATCTTACCAATGTCCCATAAATCGATCGATTTTTTTGAGACGTCGCCCATACACAACGATGTCGTATTTAACAGCCTTCCACGTCAGTAGGCACACGATGATGATGCCTTAGAGCATGCGATGTCGTAGACCATTATCCACGATGTTGCTTTCATTTATCCGCGACTGGGAGGTCGTCGCCGTACCTCTCAAAGATACAATTTATAAGCCCAAAATGCTTACTAAATACAACTAAGTAGATAG
>JAULKM010100462.1:0-10496 GCA_032355605.1 Rubia tinctorum
TATAATAATTATTATATTTTAAAACTACAAATTAATTTTATAAATAAATATATGTTGAAATACTAATCCTAATTAATATGGTGATGTAGCTCATCCCTATTTTTATTCGCAAGTCTCCCTCAAGAAATCAGTCTACAGTCACAACTCCAACCCAAAATCAAATTAGGCATCTGATTCATCATCTTAATTTTGCATCAAACTTCACTAAAGTATTCAAAATTCCCATCCAAAGAGTCCTCTTGATGTTTTTTTAAAAGATAAGCTACCAATACATTTTCAGATTAAATGATAGAATGAATTCAAACACGGGTTCAGAATTATTCTTCTAATTAACTAAGCAACACTTAGAGAAAAACAAAACTCCTCGTAGTGTTTCAATTCCATACAAGATGATTGGCTTAAACCTTAATGGCGAACTTCCTCATTGGGTAGTACATCTCCTTCTTCTTCTGCTTTTCTGTCTTCAGATATGCCTGGTGCTTGGTCAAACGATGGCGGATGGCCCTGGTCTTCTTGGGACGGAGATCCAGAGGCAAGTACTTCTTGTTCTTGTAAAACTCCCTCAGCGCCAACTTGTGCTTCTGTGAGATCACCGTCAAAAGGAGAAGCCTATATGGAAGAAGGAATCCCAAATTTTATTTTTTTTACAAAGGATAAAGAGCAAAGTGAAGCCCCTTTCCAACAAGAGCCAGCTATGCACTGGTATCAACTAGATTAAAGGGAATGCCACCGGTTGAGAATGGAATACATAAGAATGTACAATACTTTGAATACGGTTGTGGTTCATGCAAGGTGATTAATTGGTGTGATGCGCGTGATCCAAGAATTTTCAGAACCATCCATCAAAATACAACTCCTTTAAGATGCTCTACGGTCTTACCAACATCAACTGTCAAAGGTCTGAGTCTTCTTCATACTCCCAAAATTCCCCCATTTCCTTCCTTTTGTTATAATCTGCCATTGCTTGGTCGAATTCTGCTCGTTTCTTTGTAGCTATATCATAGTAAGGGACCTTTTCCTCATAATTCATTGTTTTCCACTTGTCTCCGCATGCCTTGCCAATATCACGCATTGACTTGATATCAGAATTGATCTCTTGAAATTCCTTACGAAAATCCTCCAGGAAGTAGAAAAAGCAGTGGGGGTTTCTTAGGCTTAAGGGCATCAATTTTGGAGCTTTTTTTTCTTTGACGTTGTCTTAGGCTTCTTTCCTGAGGCGGGTTCCCTCAGCTTTGCGGTTATTTCCTTCATTCGCTCTGATGTCCTCACATCATTCTCCCCTTGGTCGGTTTTCGGGGGCTCCTAGGAGTGGAAGAAGTGGATGTAGAAGTTCCCTTCTTAGCCACTATTGAGAGGTTTCAGGAAAAAAAAATAGGAAGGAATCCCACATCGATGACATGTGGGAGATAGAGAGAATAAATTACTTATAAATAGTATCACTCCATTCTTTCTTCCTTAAATCAGCTTGGCCATGTTTAAGCCCATTTATAAATATGGTGTTGAACAAATGGGTCTCAAATAACTGTTCTAAGTTAAAATTTTGACCCGCTAATTAATTTTTGGGTCGTGTCCAAATGATTCAATTATTTATTTTTAGTTTTAATTATTTAGTTTGAGCTTGTAATTGAGCTTTCAAGTTGTAATTGAGCTTTCGAGTTGTAATCAAGCCTAGAGCTCAAACTTAAGCTTGGTTATCAATTATGAGCTGAACACGAGCCGATCTCGAGCTTTGTTAATTTTAACCGAGCCGAGTTCGAAAACAAAAACTAGGCTCGAGGCAATCTTGACTCGAGCTTGAACATAGTTATTTTTTTCAAGTTGGGCCCGAGCCTTGGGAAGTTTGGGCTCGGATCGGCTCGATCTCACCCCTACCCACCAGTAGAGCTTGTCTAAAGTATGTAATAACTAATTTTAAGTGGTACCTTAAATATCATTAATTTAATTTTAATAACTAATAAGTGGGAAAACTTATAATTTTAAAAAACTAGTTTTGAGCTCGTAATCGAGCTTATGAGTTGAACTCGAGCTTGGTTATATATTGAGCTGAATGAATTTTTTATCATTACCAATTGGGTCCATGAAAAAACCAAAAATATTTTTGAGTTGATTACATGTAGGGTTATATAGTTGATCTATCAGGTTTAATAGTATTCGGGTTGAATCGTGTTCGGGTTTAGATCGGGTTTCAGGTTGAGTCTGGTCGAGTCGGGTTCGGGTTCGGGTTTGGGTTCGGGTTGAGTCTGGTCGTGTTGGGTTCGGGTTGATAGCTCTCAGGTCGGATTCGGGTTCGGGCTAAATTCGGTCATGTCGGGTTCGTGTCGGGTCAATATTTCTCGGGTTATAATCAGGTTTCGGGTTGAAGTTTGGTCATGTCTTCTTAGATTCAGGTTGAAATCTCTCGGGTTAAATCAGTTTTCGGGTTGAATCGATCATTTTGGTACGTGTCGGGTTTCATATTCGGGTCAGAGACTGACAACTCTACTTAGCCCCCATATTCCCATAGCCATCCTAAGCACTAGGAACCAATAATTGTTTGCAGGACCATGCCTTACATAAGGCCCAAGATTAAACATAAAAATGTGGGCTCAACAACATAAAGCATCATAATCACAAGACAATCATACGTGGGACTTGGTGCCTCGTCCTGATGATACTCATGTCATACGTTGCATGTGGTTCTATCGTCATAAGTTTCATTTTGAGTGCCCTTTAAAACGGTATAAGGCTAGACTTGTGGTTAATGAGAAAACTCAACATGTTGGAATTGATTGTGATGATAGCTCAAATGTCTCATACCAGTGCCATTTTATTAAATGAAAGAATAGCTATTTAGAGCTGCTTTAAATGGGGTTACATTTATTATTTTTTTGGATCCGAGAGCAAACCTCGAAAAAAAAATATGCATGGAGAACCGGCGTACATACTCGTGCCTAAGTAACTAATACTGGTGCTGTCCAATATATCAAAATTTTAAACAAGCTCTCCAAAATTGTGTAAGAAAATTCCTAAAAAATCGTTTTCCCGCAATAATGTAGCACCGGTATGAGCTAATAACAATGCTAGTGCTAGTTTGATTTGATCTTTAAGTTAACTTTTAAATTTTTACTATTAGATCCAAAAAAATTGGAGGCGGCGAATCACAAAATTGAAAATACCAAAATGCAAATTAAAAAGAGATGATTGCATGTTCGAGATTCGGGCTACAATAGGTTAATGGAAGTGCCTCTAACATATTGATGCAAAATTATGCTATGGCCCAAAATTTGTTACAACATTATCATTCCCTCTAGAATACACGATTTTTGTTATTCTTTCATAAATATAGAAATAGAATATAAATGTTTTTTGTGAGTTTGATGAAGAAACAGTAGATTTACCTGGATTTTTCGAAGATTGTTCAGTAGAGAGTACCATCCTTCTTTCACTGGGATTATAAATCAGATTTGAGAAGGATTGTGTAGAACCATGACCTCCCATGGTTGATCCTCTACCTCGTCCTAAACTAGGATTTCCCGAATCAAACCCTAAATTTTTACTGGGAAATCCGACCTGAGGTCTCCTTGGCCGCAAGGTGCTCTCAATCAATCTTGCTTTCACTAATAAATCTCTCATCGACACATGATGCTGAAGCTTAACCGGTACTTGAAGTTTTCCCCTTTAGCCTTCTATGAATCGATTCTTTATAAATGCGTCGTCTTAATTTATCCAGACCCTTCTCATGGTCAACTCGAGATCCTTCCATTCTTTGTCAACTGATCGACTTCCTTGCTTCAAATTGCTCAAATTAGAATGTTGTTCCATAAAATATGTAGGCGGAACATGATATCGTCGAAGCTCAGACTTCAATCTCCCAAGGTGGATATAGGTATTTTACCAACAATCTGTCTCAATTCTCTCAAATTTTTCTACCATTCAGTTGCGTAGTGTGTGAAGGAATACTGTGCCAATTTCACTTTTTCTTTCTCTCGATAATTTTTAAGCTCAAATAGACTCTCAATATGTCACTCCCAATCAAGATATTTGTAGAATTTTGTTGACCATCAAATCGAGGGATGTCATATTTTAATCCCTAGATGTCTCAAGCTGAATCTGAGCTCTCATTGGAATAAGAACTTGCTTTTCTCTTGGAATGGTGTTTGATGTGGCGATGCTTTCTAGAAGACCCTTGGTGTGATCGTCTTTCTGAAGCGTCATCATATTCTTCCTCCGAACTACCATAACCATGAAAAGTACGGAAATTTCCTTAGGGATTTTTCCTCTTAGCCGATGATGGTGGTGTCGGTTTGGCCACGATGTCAACTTTCCTCGTCAATCATTGCAATTCACTCATAAGCGCATTTATTGCAACAACAAACCAATCAGGATCAATAGGTTCATTTGGTTTGAACCTTTTTTGCTCCCAACTATTTGGAGGTTCATCACGAGATTGATTATCACGTCTTCCATCGGAGGTGTTCGCCAATGGTAAATTGTCAAAATCGCCAACAAAAGGCAGGACAAATGGATTATCATCCGACATCTCCGCTAAGAAAAATAAACTGTTAGTAGAAAAATTGCCCCCTCTCCCTTGTTTAGTAAGGTTTCTCACCAAGTGTATAACACACAACTCACAAGGTGAAGGTTAGAATGAGAGCAATCTATCAATTCACCGCAGTTTCAAAACAAAGTAGGAGATGAGTAAAGCAGAATTTAATTAGAATTTTAGAATTGATAAACTCAAATTGGGCTTTACGAAATGGAATTCCATATTCTTAAGAGAATAAGGAACAAAAATAAATTTGAATGGTTTGAATCGGAGTTATATCGAATGAGATATGATCAAAAGAAGATTGCTTTAAATAGGCGAAAAATAAATTCCAAAAATTCAAGTAACTTTTCCAAAAACGAAACCCAAACCTGAATCTTTTTTATAATAGGTTTTCGACACCTTATTGCTTCCTAATTCAAAAATTCAAACCAATTTTCCAACCCGAAAAGGTTTTTATTTCATTTTCCTATTCTGATTAGATTTTTATTTCCTTTTCCTTTTTCAAATCGGATATCCTTTTTCTTCTTTCTTTTTCAGCCACAAATTCAAAATTTTAATTCTATATATTCCTCACAATCACAATATTATTCCCCAAGTAATTAAAAATCGAGTATAAGTCCCAAATTTTGATGATTGCAAAACAGTCCCCAAACTTTCAAAAATCATAAGATAGCCTAAATTTTCAGCTCCAAACCATAGATCTCGTATTTAAACCCCAAAATCTTCTACCCTATGTTTCTGTTTTTGAAAATTTTTTGGAACAAATTTTCCTATTTAAAATGTTGGAATAAGATATATGCGACAACTTCCTCTCGATTCAAATGAGTTTTGAGGTATTCAAGATCGTAAGGATAAAATATATGACACTATCTCTGGAAAATGACACAAAAGACTCATTTTTTGTATAAGGTGTAATAAAGAATTCAAGAAAAAATTCAAGATCACGGAATCAATGAACGATAAAGAAAACATAAGGGACTAAGAGCATGCAATAATGTTTCAGAAGAGTGGACAAAAAATATCAATTGCACATAAACTGTATAAGCTACCTAAAAACTATGAAATTGACCGGGAGGTGAAGGCGGATAATACTTGTTGATGATCAGAACGTTCGACGTCCTCTTGACTCGATTGATGAAAGTGAAGGTGGCTAGTAATACTGAAGTATTCTAACTCTCGAACCCTTTGACGCCCTTCGACTCTAGATTCAATCTTCCTATTAAGAAAGATAAAAAAACACATTTAAAAATATGGCACAAAAGAGTTTATAAATTTAAAATTTTTGAAAATAAATTCAAACAAAAACTCGAAACCCCTGTTGAATTTTCCGCCACCATGAATTCTTTCGCTTTGCTCTGATACCAACTGATATGAATCTCCTTGTGAAGACTATGGATTGTGGAATTTAAATCTTTGACCAAATTAAGGAATCTGCAAACCCTAATATGGCAGTACAAATTGATGAAAAACTAGTCACCGGGATCACTCTCAGCTCGAAATTCGCTCACTAACGAGCCCGCAAGATTAGTTCACAAATAAAGGGTATTGATACTTAATTAACCCACATGATTAAGTAACAATGAACACGCTCACAAGCAAAGAGTATAAACTCAAAAAAATTGAATATATGATTGATAAAAGGTGATTATAACTTTGGCCAAGCCTCCCATATTTATAGGGTTAAAATCGACCACAAACCTCAGTTCTAATCAGAGCGGAATTTGGTAATTTCCATAAAAAACTGAGAAAACTTATGGCTGTTTTATGATGTTAAAATCATATCTAACTAAATTACCTAAAATAATCTGATCATGGGTGAAATTCACAAGATGAATTCTTTAATGATTATTTTCATATCTAATCTTACCAAATCTAATTCTAGTCAAATAAGAACTGAATATTCTAAAACCCAATGAATTGATTTTTGAAATTAAATCCTTCAAATGCCACATGGTCGAATTTAATTACAAAAATTCAAAAATGAAATAGTTTACAACGATCACACTACCTTATCAAAAAACCCAGTGGGAAAAAGAGTATAGTGTTCTTCACGATGTCTTCAATTTCTCGACACTCTTGAACAATTAATCCAAAAGCTTGTCTATGTTGATTTCTTTTTCAACTCTTCATCATGAAATTGATCAATCAAAGCATTTAAAGTTGTATCTCTAAGATTCATTATTTCCCTAATCATAGGACCTGCCATGCCACTTAGACGATCTCGAATATGTCCTTTAAATGTTTGATCAAGTTTTGCCATGTCGTCATCTATGATGATAGTAGTCTTGACATTTGCATAAGTATATTTCCCAGAAACCTTTTCCTTGTAAAGTTATATTGAATTTAGATCTGTTATTAAAAGTGTCAAAGACAGGAAGGAGAAATTCAACTCAAAATTGTTAAAACAACTGACTTCTGGCGATCTGTAATTTCTGACTTGATGCATTAGAATCTTAATTTTGGAATCAAGTTAGAACTAATTTAACACATTAAAAATGATTCTTTTACACCGACAAAAATTATTTTTGGCAATGAAACGATTGGTTCTAGTCTCCTAATTTAAGGAAAAGGTTGAATGGGTTAAATGGAGACAAATTATTTGTTGTTGTTGTTGTTGGGGATCTTCATTTTCTTCGTTTTGTTTACCATAATACTTTATCATAAGTGTAGATGGAAAATTTTGCGTGCGTTTCATTTGACGATTCATTGTGATTGGTTTCGTTTGGAAGTTCGGGTCTATATTATCATATGACTGCACAATAAGAACCACTGATCCTCTATATGCCATACTCATTGTCACACATGCCTTTATTTAAAATTTAATAATCCCTTCATCCCATGAGTAATTGACTAAGTGCTTCTGGATCAAATATTAAGAAATGATAATGTGACAGAGAATAATTGTGAAAATATAGTGGTATTTTGGGAAAACAATGTGTTTGGTCTTAAAGTTGTTAAGGTAAAAGAGGATATCGTGGGAATTTAACAATAGATTCTTTGCCATTTTAAGTAATTTTCAAAGTATGTTATTGCTTGTGTGATAGGTTGAAACAAAGTGTGTGTGTGTGTATATTCATGGGATGGAGGGAGTATTGTTTAGTGCCTTCTCTCTCTCATCACAACCGAGTCTTTGAATTAGAATTGTAATATTTAGCTAGCGCATCGGTGTAAATGAATTTATATCATTATATCATATGTTGTAATCACACTTTTACACATTATTAAGTTTAATAGAACAATGATGAGAACCCTATAAATTCTCGTACTTGAAAAGATTTATAAAAATATAAAAATTCACTTTCTTCTTATTTTTTGTCCACTAACATTCAATTTCAAAGTCTACCTCTTACTGCCCGAGGAATATGTTTATTTTTTTTATCAATGTCCGATGATTTATAAGACTTAATTATATGAGAAAATGACAGATTTAGTTCCATTTTTTAGGTGAAATTACAAGTTTATTCCTCTTTTTGCAAATTGTTCCTAAAACATTCCCACTTCATTACTATATGTTCTCAATTTATTCACACATACTATTAGCCGGTTTAATTGAATCAACAATGAGTCGAACTTTCTGATGATGATAGTGTCGCTATTGGGAAGGAAAGAACATAGAAAACGAGAACGATAGATAGACATTTTGATAACTTAATTAATATTTCTTATGTCTGATAAAGAAATCAAATGATAACATTTCGTAATAATTTGAAAACCTTTTGAGAACGTTTTGCAAAATGAGAAACGAAACATGTAATTTAACCGAAAATTGAACGCCTAAACTGTTATTTACTCTTAATTATATGGACATTTCATCTATTAAAATTAATGCTTGAACAGATACTACTCATCGATTTATTCTTCATTAGGTTTTATCCGACCAACACTCAACAAACCAATCGAATTTTTTACTACCGAAAACAATTCACAAGTATTCTTCCTTTCATAGGGTTGGGCCGGGTATCAGGGCGAATGACGGCAAAAAATTGAAGAATCGATGGATCGCTATAAATGTTCAATTTGGTTTTGAACGTAATTTTTGCGTTTGGAGTCAGAATCAGGCGAGACTGGATGCGTTGGAACCGTCTCGATGAGTAGATCAAACAGTGCACGTAAGCAAAAATTTGGGGTCCGTTTCATGATTTGAGGTCGTTTAAATTTTCAAAATGTCAATTTACTATTTTTGAGTATTTTTTTAATTTCCTTTTTATTTCGGAATTAATTCCAAATTTCCTTTTTTATTATTCCAGGGTTTAATTTTAGTATTTAAAGACCTATTGTATTATTCAGATATTTTATCATTTATAATACTATTTTCGAGATTATTTTCTCTCTGGTGGATTCCAGAACCAAAACCTAGCGTTTGTGCTTACATACGTCAATTGTTCTTCATGATTCGTGTTTCGAATCTTTTTGATATTCTAACTGCTGTCATAACTTAGTATACCTTACCTTACCACCACTATTGTGGTTTCAATTAAATCGAAATTAAAGAAAACTATAGGATAACAATTGAACCTTATAATTTCGATCTGTTGGTCTGTCAAATTTTATTATGAAGCTCTGCTAGTGTTCATTCTAGGTTCTACCTGGCTGCAGCTTAGTCATTCACAAAACAAAAATACATCAACAAAATTTTATAGTATTTGTTAAGAAGCGGGTCTAGAAATTTAAATTTGATTGATCATAATTTAATTCGGTGCATCTGCCTTCGGTGGTAGTGTTGAAATTTTGTTTTTTTTTAAATTTAAGGGAACAAAATAGGTTCAAAATTGAATATAAATTAGGACATTGATCAGAGATTACGTATTAACCAATTATAAATAAATAAAATTATATATTCTCCTTTTCTCTATATATATCACACTTTACTTTTAAGGTTTTATCTTTTGTACTATTAACAAACTTTTTATTTTTGCCAAGATTTCTCCAATTCATTCATTCATTCTACTTCTTACTTTTTAAATTTAATTTCATTCACTCATTTCATTCGCCTAAATCCAAATATCAAAACCTATTATGATATATACAAAAGAACGAATGAAGTACTCCCTTCATCCCATTTCAACCTGCACACTTTGACTTTTAGCAGTTTACTTAAAAATATTTGATACTTAATATCTTTTATTAATGGCTAAATAAATTGTTAAATCGCAGATTTAAATGGACAGAGGGAGTATTTTTTTCTTAAAAGGTAGGGTAATTTCTCCAGTTTGCCCAGATGTAGGTCCGCCTTTGTTGTTTATCAATTGACAAAAGTACTTTTATAACTTTACCTACTTCAGGTAAGTGTCAATATAGCCTTTTGATAGTTGAAAGTGAAAATATAATCCTAGATAGTTGGTGTAAGTGCAAATGTACCCATTCCGATGGATTTAGGTTGGAATTTGGTAGAAAGACTATTTTACCCCTCTGAATTTTTTTTAAAAACAAATACAGATGGAAATTACACTTATACCTTCATCTTCTTCATTTCTTTCTCATTCTCTGACACCTCCTTCTCATCATTTCCTTTCTTTCTCCTTCTCTGACATCTCCTTCTCGTCATTTCCTTCTCACCAATTCTTTCTTTGAATCCGCCCTAACTCCATCTCCTAGCTAGCCAGCCTGCGGCTGCTCCGTCTCCTCGCAGATCAAGCACCACCACCGGAGGTGTACAAAAATTTGCTGGTAACCACCGTGAAGGTAATCGTAATCGTGTCTCCTGTAATCGTTGAAATTTGACGAGTGGAGGAGGGCCACCAGTTTTGTCGAGTCTTTGTTATTGTCTATGTTCTGTCTAGTTCAGATCATCGGTTTTCTCAAGTGGAGAAGGATAAAGGTGATGGTGGGGTTGGTTGGAGTGGGTGGTGGGGGCTGAAGGAACCAGCGGCGTTAGGTTTCAGATCTGGAATGAACGGCGCTAGGAATGAGGTGGTGGTGATAGGAATGGGAGTGGTGGCGGAGCTGGCTTGGTGGTGGGGGTGGAGGG
>JAULKM010100463.1:0-10496 GCA_032355605.1 Rubia tinctorum
ATTAACATACTCTCCCGTTTCTCTACTTGTGTCATCATAGATATATGTGCTTGGATTTAGGTGAAAAAATGAGCGTATGAAATTGAATGTAGAAAGTAATAAGTAGAATGAGTGAATGAAATTGAAAAAATCTTGCCAAAAATGGGAAGTGTGCAATTTAAAAAATATCCCAATAAGATAAGTGTGCCACAATTAAAGAAACGGATGAGTATTATATTTTTTAAAATATCATGAAATTTTGAAATCTTAATTAATTCTCATTTGGGTGTTTTAAGGATTGAATACAGCAAAAAATACAATGTAAATAATGGGAAAAATAGATTATTATCATAGATAAATTATAATCTAAATTATTAATTAGTGTTGTAAATTATGGAAGTATACATGTTCTGCATAGTAGTACCAATATTGTATTTGTTTACATTCATAACTGATGTGCGTAGAACATCTCTAATACTAGGAGGGTGTATGTTATAGGTTGAATTATTTTAGGCTTATGTATTTGGAGTTGTTTGGTTTAAAAAACTTTGTTCTCCAACCCTAAATTTGTAGTTTCACGTTCCTTATTTCCTACAAATATTTTATAAATAATTTTAATATATTTCGCATAATCGTCGTACTCCTTCCGTCCCATCTTATTTTGCACAATTTTTTTCCAGCCAAAGATGCTGAACTTTGACCACATACTCCCTCCGTTTCTTTAACAATGACACCTAATTTTGGATGTTTTTTTTAACAATGACACATGCTAGTTATGACAAGTTTAAGGTTTTTACATCCACTCATTTACCATCTCCTAAATTCTAACATCCAAACAAGGGGTGCCATTGTTAAAGAAACGGAAGGAGTATTGTTAAAGAAACGGAGGGAGTATTTGAATATGTATATATATGAACAATAATTTTATCGTATGAGATATGGTTAGATTCGTCATAATACGTAGTTTCTAAATATCAATTTTTTGTGTGCTGGTTATTGTCCACACCTACACATATTTACAGTCAAACATGTTTATTGGAGATCGTTAAAAAATTCTGTGCAGAATAGGCTGGGACGGAGGGAGTAATATTAATAATTGTATACATTATATTTGTAAAATATATTTCAATTCACTTCAAACTCGATAACGTCAGGTTCGTATTCTGTAATTACATCATATATTAAATTTTTAAATAAATGATTTAATTCACATGCACTATTATTTAATCACAATTAATTATTAATATGTAATATAATTTAACTGTTATCTTCTTTTAATTGTTTTTGTTCAATTAAGTTTTATTCAGTTCAGTTCAGTTCAATTTGATTCAGTTCGTTTCAGTTTAATTTGATCCTGTTTGGCTAGACTAAGTCCACTTCAGTTCAGTTTATCTAGTGTGATTCATTTCACTTCAGCTTTATTCAGTTGGGTTCATTTTGATACAGTTCGGTTCATTTTTATTCAATTTAGTTCAATTTGATACAGTTCAGTTTAGTTTGATTCTGTCAATTTGATTCATTTCAGTTCAGTTTGACTCAGTTAAGTTCAATTCAATTATTCTCAACTTTTCTCACTTCTTCTCTACTCTTTTCAGCTCTTCTAAACTCTTCTCAACTCTTCTCAGCTTTTCTCAACTCTTCTCAACTCATCTCAATTCATCTGAGCTCCAATCAACTCAACTCAACTCTTCTCAGCTTTTCTCAACTCCAATAAATTCAGCTCAACTCAACTCAACTCAACTCAATTCCGATTCAGCTGAACTGAACATGGCCTAATTGACTATTGAATCCTTGTTATAAATAATGAAATGGCCATAGCTAATAAGCTAGATTTGTGATAGTAATTAGTCACTATTCATTTACCTTAGGGGAGTGTAATTATTCCCTAAATTCTTCTATAAATAACACTTAAAAAGATGAAGAAATCACACACCTCTAATTCTCACTTTCTCATTTCATCTCATCCTTATCTTCTTCTCCATTCTCTCCATCTCCATTCTCTCCATCTTACTTTCAATATCAATCTCTCATATCATTCACACATCTACCATTATAAAGTTCCTTACAACTTCTTAAATAATTAGTGCAAAGTTAGTGATTTTTACAACACGTTATCAGCACGATCACTCTCCGTCTTCATCAATTATCTTCATGTCAAACCTTGTGAAGTTTGAATTCAGTCCACTCAAAATAAGTGGAAACAACTATATGCCTTGGACAGTAAACATTGAGATGCACTTGGAGTCAATGAACCTCCTTGAGACAATCCAAGAGAGGAATGACTCATCAAGGATGGACAAGGAAAGATCTTTAATCTTCCTTCACGACACCTTGATGAAAGCCTCAAAAATGAATATCTCACTGTGAAAGATCCAAGTGAGCTGTGGAAAATTTTGAAAGAAAGATACGATCACCGAAGATATGTAACGGTCTCCATTTACCACGATGACTGGAATAATCTACGATTTCAAAACTATAATTCTGCAATGTTCGGAATAGTAACCCGCTTGAAATTTTGTGGGGTTACAGTAACTGATATTGAAATGCTAGAAAATACTTTTTCTACTTTCCACGCATCAAATGTGACCTTGCAACAACAATATGTGTGCAGGGTTTTAAATGATATTCTGAACTAATTGCTTGTCTCTTCATTGAGGAGAAGAATAATGAGTTGTTGATGAACAATCATCAATCTCGCCCGACTGGCTCAAAAGTGTTTCCTGAAGCAAACATTTATAGCTCCAACGAACCTAAATGCAAGAATTATTTTCAAGGTCGAGAGAGGTCAAAGTCGTGGTTGTGGTTACGGACGCGGTCGAAGTGGTTATGGACGCGGTCCTATAAGTTCGGTAACTATTATCTCAAGAAGCAACAATACGAGAAGAACCATGAAAGTACCCATGAAAGGGGAAAAGATGTCAGTTCATCAAAAGGCTCTGGAACCTCTTGTTTCAGATGTGGCGGTAAAGGGCATTGGTCAAGAGTCTGCAGAGTCCCGAAGCACTTATACGAACTCTACCAAGAGTCCATAAATGAAAAGGTGAGAGAAGTCAACTACATAAACGAATCCACTCATCTTGAAGCATCTGATTTCAATGATGATTTTATTGACACAGTTGGTGATTTCGCTGAACAAACGGATGGTGGAAACTAAAAAGGGAAATTGTATAACGATGGCCTCCCAAATTACGTTCAAATTCCTTATCAGTCTAGTAGTTCATGAGAAACTTAATATGCACCTTATGGATGTTGTTACCGCGTACTTATACATATTGCTTGATGCTGAAATTTACATGAGAATCCCTTAAAGATTGAAAATGTATGAAGCATTAAGTTCAAAACCCAGAGAAAGATATTCAATCAAATTACAAAGATCTTTATATGGGTTAAAACAATCCGAACACATGTGGTACAATTAACTAAGCGAATATTTATTACAAAAAGGGTATGCCAATGATCATTGGGACAAATGAAGAGATTCTTGAAGCAATATCATACTTAAAAGAAATAGTTCGAGATGAAAGACCTTGGGAAAATAAAATATTGTCTTGGTTTGCAGATTAAGCACTTGCAAAGTGGGATACTTGTGCATCAATCAAATTACACAAAAAAGATATTAAAGAGATTCAATATTGATAAATCAAATCCATTGAATATCCCAATGGTCGTCAGATCCCTTAATTTGGAAAAGGATCAATTTTGTCAATGTGAGAAATCTAAATAGATTCTTAGTCCGAAAGTATCATATTTCAGTGCAGTTGGAGCTCATATGTATCTCACTAATTGTACTCAACCTGATATAGCTTTTGCTGTTAATTTATTGGCGAGATTCAACTCATCTCTTACTAAAAGACGCTGGAACGGAATCAAGCATATGTTTCGTTACCTTCCAGGAACAATTGATTTGAGTTTATTTTATCACAACAATACGACACCAGATTTGATTGGCTATGCATATGCAGGTTACCTGTCAGATCCACACAAAAGGAGATCTCAAACTGTGTATGTGTTCACCGAAGAGGGGACTGCTATTTCTTGGCGTTCCCAAAAGAAAACACTCACTGCCGCATCGTCAAACCATGCTGAGGTTATCACATTACAAGAAGCAAGCCGAGAGTGTGTGTGGTTGAGATCCATGACTTGACATATCAAAACCACAAGTGGTATCCTATCAAATGATGATCCCATAACAATTTATGAAGATAATGCCGCATGTGTTAATCAAATGAAAAAGGATATATCAAAAGCGACAGGACAAAGCATATCCCTCTGAAGTTCTTTTCGTTTACTCAAGAGTTGGAAGAGAGTAATGTTATAACATTCAGTATGTTCATTCTTGTGAGAACTCAGCGTATCTCTTCACAAAGGCTTTTCCTACTTCAGTATTTAGGAAACATGTTCATGACATCGGGATGCGAAAACTACGAAATTTATGAAGAAATCACCAATGTCAACATGGGGGAGATATACGTGGTTGTACTCTTTTTCCCTTACTGTGATTTTTATCCCACTGGATTTTTCCAAGTAAGGTTTTTAATGAGGCAGCATGAACACGTAATTATTGTAATGAGCATTCCAGGGGGAGTGTTATGAATAATGAAATGGTCATTAGCATTAAGCTAGATTAGTGATAATTAATTATTTCACTATTCATTTACCTAAGGGGAACGCTATGTAATTACCCCTCCCTTTCTCCTATAAATACCCCTAAGAGGATGAAGAAAAATGCACATCTCATTCTCACTTTCTTACTTCATCTCATCCTTATCTTCTCTCTTCATCTTATCCTCCATTCTCTCCTACTTCTTATCCTCCATTCTCTCCTTCTTCTTATTCTCAACATTAAGTTCCTTATCACTTTCTTCATTAATAAGTGCAAAGTTAGAGAAAATTACAACAAAAACAAAGCATGGAAAAACATCGTATTTCTACGGTATATGTGAACGATTCAATCAACCAGGGGCGGAGGCAGAAAACATTAGTGGCAAGGTTGATATGTAAAAGAAAAGAAAAATCTCCAGTTTTTCTTTATGCTAGAGGGAGTTGAAAAAATTGTAAAAAAATTTACCCTCAAACTTCCCGTAAATTTCAGCTCGACGGGGGTTGAAGCCCCCTCCAGCCCCCGCCTGGCTCCGCCCCTGCAATCAACGTTTCTGTCAACGTCGGTGTTCAATGACAAGGTTACAAACTTTAAGTCATCACTATTCATGGGTATAACTGCATTTAAATAAATTGAAACTCATACTTGCAATTTCAAGGAAACTTGAGATTAATTTAGAATTTTCCCCAAATTTTTATTAAAAGTAATTTATTTCACACTTTCTAAACTGTAAGTGGCTGCCTTAAAAAAACCTTGATCTTTAAGTAAGATTTCATTATTTTCCACTCCTCATTGGTGGCTCGTTGGTTACACCGTTAGGAGAAGTTCTATTTAAAGGTTATAGTATTATTTTTACATAATAATGTATTCATAAATTTAATATTGTATTTTTAACCTTAAAAGCTATACATCTTAATTAAAAATTATATTCTCACATTAAATATTACATATTTAACTTTCATATAAATATTACATATATATATATATGTGGAAAGGATTCTATACACACCCTTATTTGTACACCATTTTATACACCAAATCTCAACCATCCATGTAACATAATCTCATGGGTGAGATTAATTTATTAAAAATAGATTTAGTGAATGAGTGAGATTATGTTATATGGATGGTTGAAAATTGGTGTATAAAATGGTGTACAAATAAGAGTGTGTATTGAACCCTTCCTATATATATATATATATATATATATATTATATAAGTACAGTAATTGTTCCATAAACTTAGGAAATGACATCTATCATAAAACTTAGTCTACTGTCACTATTATTCACATAGTTTTTTCATTCTATAGTTCGATTAAGTTTAATTTATATGAATTGTTTTTCTGGACTCTTTTCAAAAGATTTCATTCTTAAGGAGTATGTGGTTGGACTATTACTTATATTTAAGATAATTCTAATCTTTTCTTTTAATGTGGAATTTGGGTTGACACACCCAACAATCAGTCAATCATCCCTCAAACCATTAACCACACAATGCGTGTCATTCATTCTCAAATCATCTTGTATTGCCTTCATCCAAATCAAGGACCACACAACCAGCGTCCTTTAGACTTAGACTATTTTGTACATCCTTCATTACCAGCGGTACACGCGATCAGACAATCTCCTTATCGGGAAGACTTTTGGAATTCATTGATATTACGGAAGAAAAATAAATCCCTAGAGGAAAAATAGTAAAGCAAATGAAAATGAATAAAGAAAGGCATGTTAATGGTTGAATGAAAATAAATGAAAATAATTATTTTTTAAATAAAGTAAAAAAAAAGAAAAGGCAAAAAAAATCCTCTAGTACGAAAGGAATATAAAAGTAACTATTTTAACAACCCTCAAATAGGAAGTCAATGTCAATAAAATGATTAATCACCCACTGAAGAAAATTTATTGATCTAATTGTATTATAACCTTCCAAAAGAGACCAATTTTGAAAAGCCACACACCTGTATACTTATTTATTTTATTTTCAGTCACCAAATAAACATAAAAATCAACAATTGACATTTTCACTATTTAGAAAGGATGCTTTCTGCCGCAAATCAATTACTTATCCCACCAATTAACTTTTCCAAGACCATCGCCACATATTTCTCTTTATCCCTTTTTCCTTTAGCAACAATTGCCAGAAAAGAAGACACATTTAATTTGCTTACCAAATTCACATTTTATCAATATTATCCTACAACTATCCTCTTGCTTATCAATCCGTAAGTTAATCAACTCTATAACCGAATTGACCATCAACAACAAGTTAAATTACGTGACTGAACGAAGATTTTAAATTAAAATTCACATATCTTTATTTTATGAAATGTAATTTGCTTCCCGTAGTGTTCGACTTCCCTCCTCATAGACTGTATATATGAGTTTATGATTCTTAATAAGGATGCAAGATCAAACAAAATTTGCTATACTTAAAAATCATTTACTCCAATTCCAAGTTATCTTTCATTTAACTATTCACACTTGAAAGTGAGTTGGATTTTGGTTCATTATTTAATCCATCCTCCACATCTATAATTCAAACCACAATTCTGTGCAAATTTCAAATTAATTTCTTGACGTGGATTATCTGTCATTGTGGAATTTTGTTGATGGTCCTCGCTATGGTTTTCCATGCCACGTTGTCGTCTATGAGGGTGCAATTGTGTTGATGGTGCAACAACTGGGGTTTTGGAGGGCGTTTTAACTATTCAAATGGATGAAATTTCAGACTTTACTGGTTTCAATAGATTCATATGAAAACTCATGTAATCATGCAAGATCAAATGTTGTCTCAACATCTCAAGTTCATTGACACTACCATTATATTTTGAATTCGAATCGCACCCAAGATGTGATTTTTTTATAAAAAAAACTTAAATATATAATTTTGTTACTCTTTAAACTTTAGCCTTCTTCCGTTCCTCCCAAAATTGCAAGGATGTTTATTTTCCAGTCAAAATTATTAAAATTTGATCATATATTCAAATGGATATATGAGGAATGATACTATCATATTTATGAAATATTGTTAGATTCATCTTAACATGTAGTTTCTAAATATCAATTTTTTTGCATCGCTGTTGTCGGTGGTTACATTTATTTACAGTCAAACATGTTTCTTAGAGAATGTGAAAAAATTGCGCATGTTAAAGAGGGATGGAGAGAGAACAACCGTCCTTTGAATACCTTTCAAAACTGTAGAGCTTCCAAAAATTGTAGGTATTCTAACCTTAAAAATCCCATCTCATTTTTTCCATTTCCAAACCCATTCCATCGTTGGTCTGCTTCGCCGCTCATCCTTCTATGAGCACCCCACTCTCGATTCACCACTCTCCACCCCTCCTCCACCGCCCACCACGATTACGACGGTCTCCCTACGCCGCCTCCTCGCTTCACCCTGGCCTCCCTTCTCATCCTTAAATCTCTGGTCATTAAACGATTCAAGTATTCAAACTCAAAGAACCCTCCATTTTATTTTTGCGTTTAAAGGAACCCTCAATTCACTTGTGGAGAAATGCCTATTAAAGGCGGTTATATCGGACCAGAGAAGGCACTTTTGGCTCCGCCTTTAATTGATTTCGATTAAAGGCGGTTCAAAAATTGCCTTTAAATAGGTTCTCAAAAGAAGCCAAGTGATGGTGGAACAAAGAATAAAAGAAAATTTCCTTTAAATAGGTTCTTAAATAGGAATCCTTGAAGCAAAGAATAGAAGAAATAGGTGATGGTGGAATAACAGAGCAACAACAAAGAAACAACAGTGCAACACATACTTCAACTTTTTAGTATCATTCATCCTGTTTTTTCAGAGCAACAACAGAGCATCGCAGCAATGGATAATCATCGCAATGATGTCGGAGGAGAGAATCACAGAGGCCAAGCATCGTGGCGGAGGAGAGCATCGTAGTGGAGGAAACGAAGAAGGGAGAGGGTGGAGGCCGCTGTTGGAAACGAAAAAGGGATGAGGGTGGAGGCGCCGATCAAAGATGGAGGAAATGAAAATAGAGATTGAGGCGACGTTGAGAGAGTGAAATGAAAAAGGAGGACGGTTTTCAGTAAATTCACTAAGGGAGAAAAATCCTAAGAGACTTGTTTCTATATTGGGCCAAATAATCCAACAAAGTCAGTCCTCATTAAAGGCGGTTCTATACTAGAATCGCCTTTAATCGATTTTCATTAAAAGAAGGAACCACCTTTAATCGATTTAAAATTGCCTTTAAAATGATAGGGGGAGTTAGCAGGGTAGTTCCGATTTCAAAACCTAATTTGGGTCCTAATTAAAGGCAGCTCCTCAAGAAATCAAAGGAACTGCTTTTGATCGCATGCTTTAATGAAGGGCTTTCCACTAGTGATTTTTCATTTTCAACCTCAGTAACGCCGATACTACCATTGCCTTAACTTTCGGGAAACTAAAATATCCTTCAACAGTCTCTCATCCTCTTCTGTTATCACCGTCTCAACCCCGCTACCACCTTCACTCTTGCTCATCCGCCATCCTAGAAACGCAGCCCCTCTCAGGGCATGATCTAAACTATGTGCGATGGTTTTTGTTGATGGAGGATTTGTGGCATTCACATTGAAGCTGCGTGTGCGACTCAGATTGATTAGAAGGTTGAAGGAGGACTAGGAGCATATTAATAGATGACAATCATGTTTAGTGTTTAGAAAGTCCAAATTGTATACTTACATTGGGACATATTTTGAAATACTTAGAAATGATTTTTGCTGTGTTTGGTGTTTTGTAGAGATTGTACACGACATCAATCCTTTTATGGAATTCCTAATGTTAATTGATGTTATTATCATTCAAAAAATTATGCCGGTGACGAATATGCAGGACGTTCTTGCAAAGACGAAAGGGGCTGATGCCATCATTGTTTAAAATTTTCTGATCCAACCCAATTTTTTTTAAAAAAATAAGTGCTGATACCTTAGAATATTGTAAGGTTTTGATGGTGGGGTAGACTTCGGGAGGGTTAATTCATCCATTTTTTAGAAAACTAAGCAGGGGTATTTGGTCATTTATGGGATGATCAACACCGGAATTTTCCCAGTCAATGGTGATCTTTGGTCAACTTAGCATGGTGGTAGCATTCTACTAATATTTAATTAGGATTGTTTCAACACTTTCGAAAAACTCAGGTTGTTTCGACATTTTCAATAAAACTTAGGGTTATTTTTTGATTTTACCTTTTTATTTATAATTTTATTATCGAAACATGTAATATACTAGAATATTTTGTATGTGGGGAGGTGGGGATCAAAGAATATTCTATTAATGTTAATTATAGTTAAAATCAAATTCATTATTGTTTCTCTCTTTAACTATAACTTGAATTTGACAGTTGTTAAATTTTTATTTGACCCCCAACTCCTTACATACAAAACCCCCGCATATAAAATTTTCCAATGATATACTAGAGGTACACACTTAGTCATATAGGTTGATACAACGTGCTTGTTCAGCTTCTTCTCCTTAACTACGATATTTTCTCCATCGGTGATAGAGAACAAAGTGGCCAAGGCCTTGGCACTTATATATATAAGGGTAAAAAACACACTTTTCTCCATTTTTTAAAAAGGCAGGAGTATTTTGGTCACTTTTGGGATGATCGACGCCGGAGTTATCTAGTCAACATTGTTCTTGGGTCAGCTGGGCATAATGATAACATTCAACGAATATTTAGGGTTGTTTTAGCACTTTCGAAGAATTCATGGTTGTTTTGACACTTTCTGGAAAAACTCGGGGTCATTTTTGGGGCTCTGAATATTCTGTTACACTTTTGCGAAACACTCTATATTACACCAGTAAAATTCTGTCATATGTCTCAGAAAATTTTGTATGTTGGGGGTTTTGTATGCAGGGGTGAGAATTAAATGATAGTTTGGCAAGTGTTAATTATAGTAAAAATTAAATT
>JAULKM010100464.1:0-10495 GCA_032355605.1 Rubia tinctorum
TTTAAAAGAGAAAGGAAAATCTGATATTGAATTCTGGAAAAAAAAACAGCTCCCTGAATGTGATGAGGAATGAGAAGAAATTGAGAGGAGAGAAAGAAGTTTTTCTGCCACTTTGACATGATCAAAAGTGATCCCTATCTAACTTACTGTTAGAGTTAGAGTCTCACATTGGTGGTTGACTGTCATATAACTCAATATATATCATGTTTTCCCCCTACATAGTACCAATTGGTTTTATGATAGGGGCCAATGATTCTAATATGGTATCAGAGCCCAAGGTTGGCCCGTTGCCCCTTTCTGTCCACGTTTGCGCGATGATGTCATGCAGCCTCACGTGAGGGGGCGTGTTAGAGTTAGAGTCTCACATTGGTGGTTGACTGTCATATAACTCTGTATATAAGATCATGTCTCCCTTTACATAGTACCAATTTATTTTATGATAGGGGGTATGATTCTAATATGGTACCAGAACCCATGAAGCCTACTCTCTAAAAACTAAAATTTTCTCAATCCCGACCGCCACCGTAAATCTCCTACCATCGCCTCACCATGAGCGATTCAGAGAGCTCCGTCGGTGACACCAATCCCACCCCGTCCCTCCGCCGACGTTATGTCCCCGTCCCCTTTGCCTACGCTCGATCGGCTCGTCGGCCCTCAGCCACTGTCGCATCCTCTCGATCATACTTCTCAATTCTACTTTCACCCATCTGATCATGCGGGCTTGTCTCTTTGTCCGGTTGTTCTCAAAGGGGACAATTTTCAGGAATGGAAAACCTCAATGAAGAACGCTCTTAAGGCAAAACGTAAGCTTAGTTTTATTGGCAGCCGTATCACTCAGGCTGTTGTTGCTTCTGTTGACCTTGATGATTGGTACAGGGTTAACTCCATGTTGATCGGATGGATCGTTCAGTCTATTTATCCATCACTTTGGTATTCTATCACCTATCCAGAGATTGTCTTTGAACACTGGGAGAAGTTGCGTCATCGTTTCTCCATTGGTAATGGTCCTTGACTTATCCAACTTCGTGCAAATTTAGCGAATTGTCGCCAATGTGGTAAATCTGTCGCATCTTATTAAGGGGCACTCAAGAATGTCTGGGACGAGATCTATTCTTATGTGCCACTTCAGGCTCGCCTCTGTAGTAATTTTTCTTGTAACATCATAACCAAGCTGAGGATTGAACGCGATGTCGAGCGTCTTCATCAATTTCTGCTTGGCCTTAATGACACGTTTGGTACTATCCGCTATAGCATTATAGGGAAATAACCACTGTCATCTCTCAACAAAATTTATGCGTTGGTCGTTCAGGAGGAGCGTCACAAGACACTAATGACCAAACTTGACACCAAATATGATGGCATGGCATTTGCGGCTCAGACTAAGCCCAGTTTTCCACTGCACCCGTCAGCTCCGGTGGCGCAGAACAAGCCCACCACCGGCCGCCTCTCGTGCACTCACTGTGGTAAGCTTGGTCATGATGTCTCTCACTGCTGGAATAATCATGGTGTTCCAGAAGACTTTGTCCATCGTTCGGCCACTCGTGGCAGCTCTGGTGCTGGTCACAGTCGTGGCGCTGCAGGTGACGGCGTCGCACTCTCGGTCCAGCAGCCCCTCTCTTCTGTGGCATCCGATATCACCTCTGCTCGGATTCTGCAGCTCGGGATTCGAACCTCAGCCATGATCAATGGCAAGCTGTCTTGCAAATGTACAACTCTATGAAAACTCCTTCCACTGATGCTACTGGTAAGCATTCATTATGGATTTTAGACACCGATGCCTCTTTTCATATGATGGGTAGTCTTGGTTTGCTTCGTGACATTGTTACTATTGCTCCTGTTTCAATTAAGCTTATGGACAATCGTGTTGTTATAGCTGTTCAGGAAGGTTCTCTGGTGTTCTCTCAGTTTTCCAGAATCAATCATGTTCTATATTTTACGACTTTGGAATGCAACCTTCTCTCCTTTGATAGGTTGCTTCTAGATTCCCAGTGTTTCACTTTCATAACAGATAAGTTATGTGTACTTCAGGAAAGCGATACGAACACCATGATTGGTATGTGTAAGCAGCGTGGTGGTGTTTACTGGTTGCGGCACTTCTCGTTTTCCGCCCAGGCATGTCACATGCTTAAGTCTGAGAAGATGACTACAGCTAAGTTGTGGCACAAAAGGCTGGGGCATCCTTCATTTTCAGTTTTAGCATCTTTATCCGTTTCTTGTGATTATGTACGGAGTACTACTCCTTATGACATTTTCTTTCATTCGAAATGAACAAGAGCTGTAATCCCGTTGAGTTCTAATAAAGCCATAAACTTATTTGAGCTTGTTCATTGTGATGTGTGGGGTTTATACAGATTTCTTACTTCATGTGGTGCTACATACTTTGTTACAATTGTTGATGATTACTCTCGCACAACCTGGGTTTATTTAATTAAGTCCAAGTCAGAGGTTCCGCGGCTGATTATGAATTTCTGCGCACTGACTGTAACTCAGTTTCATACACCAGTTCTTCATTTTAGATCAGATAATGGTACAGAGTTTTTGGTCTTAAGGATTATATTGTTACACATGGTATTGTTCATGAGACTTCTTGTGCCTACACCCCTTAGGAAAATGGCGGAGTGAAGCGCAAGCATCGCTATCTCTTGAATGGGGCCCATGCTTTGCGATTTCAAGCTTCCCTTCCAATCAAATTCTGGTGCAAATGTATCCTTACTATTTGTTTTTTGATCAACTGAACTCCTACTCCGGTTCTTCAGAATCAGACACCATTCCAGTTGCTTTTCAAAAAGGATGTGAAATACTCAGATATTCATGTTTTTGGTTGTCTCTGTTTCGCCACTACTCTTCCTCGGCCTACGGAAAAGTTCGCTGCTCGCAGTCGCAAATGTGTATTCATGGGTTATCCTAGTAGCAAACAATGTTGGCGTCTATATGATCTTAAATCTCAACAGTTCTTCTTCTCTCAGGATGTTGTATTTTTTAAAGACCAATTTCCCTTTCGGGTTCCATCCACCACTCATTCGCCACCTTCGACACAGATTCTACCTCATCCGGCTGTCTTTGATAATGCGGATACTGCACCATTTGCAGCCATGGGGGAGCTCTGCATCGCTTTTTTCCTCCTCCACGGACAGGGGAAACACTCCTCCGGACCACAGAAGCTCGTCCCTGGATGTGGAGTCAGCACCAACGTCCTCCGCAGCTGAGCTCGGTTCTACTGGTGTCCATCCTTTGGTGCAATTCAGCCCCCTGTCAAGACTATTTCTTTGGCTGAGGAGGCCCAAGTGGGTGTTTGGCGCAACTCACGTCCTCATCAACCCAGTGTTTTACTCAAGGATTATGTTTGCAGCTCTATGCTTCATGATGATTCTCATTCAGCTGTCTCTTGCACTCCATATCCGATCACTAGCTTTGTATCATCAACAAAGTTTTCTCCAGCTCATGCTCACTTCTTGGCAGTAGTCACCTCAGGCCATGAACCTTTTCGCTTCTCGGAGGTCATACAACAAGCTTGTTCGTGAAGGCTATGCACGCTGGAATTGAGGCGCTCGAGCGAAATGGTACTTGGTCTCTCACAACTCTTCTACCTGGAAAGAAACCAATTGGTTGTAAGTGGGTGTATCGCATCAAGTACAAGTCTAATGGCGACATTGAAGGATATAAGGCTCGTCTTGTTGTATTAGGGAATCGTTAGGTTGAAGGCATTGACTTCAACAAGACGTTTGCTCCTGTTACCAAGATGGTTACAGTTCGTACGTTTATTTATGTTGCTACTGTACGAGATTGGGAACTGCACCAAATGGATGTTCATAACGCCTTTCTGCATGGATATTTAAACGAGCTCATTTATATGACTCGACCTCTGGGCTACTCTAAAGTACTCCCTGGTCAGGTATGTCGCATGCACAAGTCCCTTTATAGTCTTAGATAGGCTCCGCGCAATTGGTTTTCTAAGCTCGCACAGGCTCTTCGTAGGTATGGGTTTAGACAGAGCTATGCAGACTATTCTTTGTTTAATCTTATCATTTCTGGTCACACTATTCATGTATTGGTTTATGTTGATGACTTAATTATTGCTGGAGATAGCTCTTCTGTTATACCTACGTTCAAGTAGCATATGCCGTCATGTTTTCATATGAAGGACCTCGGCATTCTTAAGTATTTCTTAGGCCTAGAAGTGGCGAGAAATCTCTCTGGCATATTTGTCTCCCAGCGCAAATATGCACTGGAGGTCGTGGCCGAGGTTGGTCTACTTCGTTGCAAGCCATTCGCTTCCTCCCATGGATTCATCGCAGAACCTTGCTAAGGCAGCTGGTCCCGATTACGAGCATCCTGAGTGGTATCGTCGTCTTATTGGAAAGTTGGTTTATCTTACAATCACCAGGCCTGAGCTCAGTTTTGCAGTTCATACTCTCTCTCAATTCATGTAGCAGCCGAAGGTTGATCATTGGTCTGCAGCTTTGAGGATTCTCCACTATGTTAAAGGTAGTCCTAACCAACGTTTGTTTCTTTCTCGAGATAGTAGCTTGGTTTTGACTGCCTACTGTGATTTAGATTGAGCTACATGTCCAATCACTCGTCGTTCTGTTACTGGCTATTTTGTCACATTGGGCGTGCCATGAGTTTCCTGGAAGACCAAGAAGCAGCACACAATTTCACGCTCTTCAACAGAGGCCGAGTACAGAGACATGGCGAATGCATGCTACCAGTTCGTCTATTCTGTGATAGTCAGGCTTTTTTACACATTCCAGCAAATTTGGTTTTTCATGAAAGAACAAAGTATATTGAAATCGATTGTCATCTGGTTCGTGATCTCGTGTCTTTGCGTGTCATTTCCACTTATCATATTGCCACTTCTGAACAACCGGTAGACATGTTTACCAAGGCACTATGATGGACTTCTTTTCTTCACCTTAGCTCCAAGTTGGGCATTCTCGATTTTCATGCTCCAACTTGAGGGGGAGTAATAGAGGTTGTGTTATAATATGTTATGTTTTACCTTATTTATCTCTAGTACATTTTGGGTATATATTGCCCATTCACTTGTCAATATACGATCAGATCATTATTTCCCAATTATCTCCATCTTCCTTCTTCAATGGTATCAGAGCCTACTCCTTGAAGTGGCAATATGATGAAAAGCAAACTTTGGCCAACCATGAGCTTTGATACCGTATTAGAATCATAGGCACCTATCATAAAATCATTTGGTACTATGTAGGGTAACAGGTGAATCTCTTAGCGCCGCCTCACCATGAGCAATTCGGAGAGCTCCGCCGGTGACACCAACCCCTCTCCCGCCGTCGGCGTTATGCCGTCATCCCCTCCGCCTACGGTCGATCATGGACCCCTATAGAATCATGATCCCCTTTCATAAAATCAATTGGTACTATATAGGGGGGAATCATGATCTTATATATTGAGTTATATTACTGTCAACCACTAATGTGAGACTCCAACTCTAACATTACTAGCCTTCACTTTATACCCCAATTCTAATTGCTTAGAATTTAAGCTATTGATGAGCTAATAACATGAGTTCGGCGTGAACATTGCACTAAGTCTCACTGTTAACCAAATAATCCCCTCGGATTTTTTTATGTGGAGGTGAGGGGCCAATTAAAATATGACAGATGACAAGTGATTTAATTTTTTTAAAAATGCAGAAAACTAATTTTTGAGCTCACTCACTTTCCCCACATACTCAATCTTCGCACATAATTTTTTCCCGTAATCCCCTCTAGTATTTATAATTTGCAAAAAGCCCTGAATCATAAAACAGAACCAGATTCGATCCAACCAAACATTTTGTCCAACCAGGACCGGTCTGGCCAGACTAGGAAACCTCGTGCCGAAACATCCAACTGGCTTAGCAGCTGAGCCTTTTCGGCCTAGCATGAAGAACTCCAGTGGCATGCATAAAAATTGCCCTAGCTTATATTCTTCCAGCATGTTCCTGGCGGTGGCGTTTTCATGCCCCGCCGAACCCCGCTGACGGAGATGTACAATATATTAATTTTTTATTTAAAAAATCTAATATATTTTGAGTGGGTTTAAATCAAAGGCAACGTTTTGGGAAAGATGTCTTTTTATAGGTTTATGAAAATACGAGGTTTAATTAGAATAATAAAAAGTAAAAGAGCTTAGTTGCAATATTAAAAATTTATTATGCAACGTGTAGTATTTATAAAGTTTATAACATGATTCATGCAACATGAATTTTTTTTTATCATCATTTCTTCTAATTTGCACTTTAAACCTTGATATTTCCATGACTTTTGGAAAAACTGTTTTTTCAAGAGACGAACTCAATTAAATTATCCAATAATTAATTATTTGATTAAAACATGGACACTAATCTAAACATCACATTATATAAATCTCATTCACATATTATCTAGATCAAACTAAACATGCTAGATGCTCTGATACCACTGTTGGGAATTGATTGAATCTAATTTAGCAAAAAATCAATCATCTAATTTCAGATCTCATACATGTACTTAATTCGAATCATCTAAGAGTTTTATTACCTTTGAAGCGTGTTTTTCCGTTAGATTCAATCCAATATGGAGACGAGAATCTTAGATGTGATTCCTCTATACGTATCCACACAACACGATCGGACCGCCTCTACCGTTGTCAGATTAGAACGTTGATAAGCCAACAAAGGCACAATCTCTTTTCTTTTATTTATGATGAGGTTTATTTTTCTGAGAATGGTTGAATTTTGGTTTTTGTTGTTCCAAACTTTCATGGTTCTAATAATTGTATTACTGATTATTTCTATAAAATGAGTATTTATACAGAATAACCATAGCTTTTAGAAACCCTAATCCAAATTAATTTGGGCATAGCCCAATTACACTTTATGAGCTCTAAACTCAATTCTAACTTAATATAGTTATTTTTTAATCCAATTTCATGTTTTATGTGTGACCCTATAGATTTCAGTTATAATAAGTTGCAAATCCAAATACAATTGATGCAACCTTATCGAAAACGGTTTCTAACTAAACATTGTTGATACGAATTAAGGTTTCCTAATTTATTTATTAGATTAGGATTTTAGGAGAATAACACTATACTCTTTTTCCCACTAGGTTTTTAGTGAGGTAGTGTGATCATTTTAGTTTATTTTTTTTATTATGAATAAAGCTAATGAACTCGGCTATGTTGGCTTAGAAGAGTTTTGGCTATATCCTAATTTAGGGTTTAAAATATTCAGTTCTATTTTGATTAGAATTATATTTGGTAAGGTTAGATAAGGCAATATTCGTTCAAGATTTTAGCTTGAAGAATTCGGCCATATCTACCTTTTTTAGGTATTTTAGTTTGATATGGTTTTACCTTCTTAAAACTGTCATAAGTTTTTCCTACATCTGACGAGAATTACCGAGTCATGTCTTCTTTCTGATGTGTACTGGTCGAACTATATCCTATGAATAGGGATGGCGTTGAAAGAATTTATTACACTTTTAATCATTAATATATTCATAATTTGAGTTTATACTCTTTGCTTACTAAGCGTTAAACCATAGGTGTGTTTCCGTTATAATATAGTGCTTAGAACCCTGGCAGTTCTTTGTGTTGATTTGGTGCAACTAGTGCTTTGATTAGTCCCTTGTGTTAGCGAAATTCATAAAGTTGTGTCTTACATCCGACGTTCGTTTGTGTGGTTTTCGATTTGAAAGGTAGTACTGCGGATCTTTTGATATCGGGCAATTTTCAAAATTATGCAATCTAGAGCTTTCGAAATAAGATTCATATCAAATATGATCAATACAAATATCTGAATTAATTGTTTTTATAATCAACTCTCTAATTATGTTAGAAAAAAGCACACAGAAGGAAGGACACTGTTCCAAAAGTGTATGATAGAACAATTGATCATGATGAGAGTAACAAGGCTGCTAGCTATTGTTGAAAGGCAAAGGCAGGAGAAGCATAACTCCAAGATGTGCACACACTAGATATTACTTTATAAACTTTTTCTTTCTCCAAATATACTTTATAAGCTTTGAGTGCTTCCACCTAGCTCAGCCATATTGCAAATATGGTTACATTGTGACAACATCCCCAGCTTCATTTGGTATTAATTAATTTATTGGACTGTTGATTGATGCAGTTGCGGGTCTCCACATGCAAAAGGCCTTTCGTCTCTTTACTTTCATCATCGTGCGAATCCACTCCTTTCCCGTACATCAAATAAGTCCCTCAATTCGACAAAACTAAAGTATTTCCTCCGCTGTCCCAAAATATTTACACCAAATAATGGGCATAATTTTTTGCAAAAAGTAAAATGGATTGAGGAAATTGTATTGGGAGAGTAAAAAATAAATTTAGTGGATGAAAATAGTCTAGAATTACTAAAAGAGGAAGGTGTCAATATAAAAAATTCAAAAAAAGAGTGTCAATAAAAAAAATCGAAGGGAGTATACTATGTCACAATAATTTTAGGTATTTGCATTTATAGAATAAATTGAGTTTGTGAAGTTGAATTTACGTAGTAAAATATATAATAAGAGGATGAAATTTAAATACTCTTACAATTTATTTATTTTTTAAAAAATCAATTTAAAAAACCAAAATATACAAGGGAACAGGGGAGTAAGTAATCTCCTCCAAGTTTATTGTTTAAATATGAGTTCGTATTCAGTGAAATCGTTTATGGTGAGACCAAAGAGATGTAACTAGAGACGATGAATACATAAACTAATTATATATATTTTTTACAGAAAAAAGGATATCAAAGTTTTGTATGATACCGTCTCATAACGAGACTAAAGATAAGTATGCAATATAGACTAAAGATGGGGTTTCAAATAGAATTTATAAAAAGTTTAGGGACTAAGGTGGGATCTAGGTGCGAATATCATTTTTGGGGTGTTGGGCACAAATAATTGAGGAAATTAATGATTCTGGGTCATAAGAATCTCGCTGGTCAAGAATCTGGATTAAAGAAATCCGCGAGATCAATTTTGCCCCCATTTTTTTAGCAATGAACGCCTTTTAACAACCAGAATTGATGTTTCAATTTCAGCATTTAATGTTTCTACCAAATTTTGTGATATTTTTCAGAATTCTTTTTTCCCCCCAATAAAATCATGTGTATTATTTGTACAACAAACAGACTATATCTATATGGGTGATTCAAACACAACAAAGGTGTAATTTGCTGGAGACCATGAAACGAGGGAGGGGTCGGCCGAGAAGAAAGGTGACCTTACCCAAGTTGAATTGGAGCAGATTTGAGAGGGAGGAAGACTCAGAGGAACACAGTAAAAAAGCAACATATTTGGAGGAGCAATTGGAAGCAGCGAATGATAAACATTTGGAAGCATGGATCGCAATTTAGGAGATAAAAGTAGCGGATGATGAGGTATGTCTTCAAAACAACAATGGCATGGATGTTAAGAACATAGAGAAGTAAAATTTGTGGTGGATGTGACTATGGAGAACAGAGTTAAATGGTTATAAATTGATTATGTTCTCCCTAATATTGTAAATGTAGAAATTGAAGTAGAAATTGAGCATGAAATGTTGAATATGAACTGATTTTCTGGAGAAACGCAGTGATCATGTATGTTTTGGATAGTGATATGATAATGAGCATTGTGAAAAGGTTTATGATGCAGTATTAGTCGTTTGTAGCTCTGTCTGAACTTTATTATAATTATTATGGATATTTCATCATGAAGTTCAAAACCCTTGAAGACAGAGATGTTGTTCTAAGGAAGGAGTCGTACACTATCCACAATAGAGCAGTGTTATTACATGTGTGGAAGGAAAACTTTTCAATGAAGGATGATATTGTGAGAACTGTACCGATGTAGATCAATTTTCCAGATTACCGCTGCATCCAGGCCCGGCCCACAGTTGAGGCAACTGATGGGCTTGCCTCAGGCCCCAAAATATTTATTATTTTTGGGGCCCCATTTTAAAAAATAAAATTAAGTATTAGCCTTTCAAATTTGGCCTTTTGCTCCTTCTGC
The DNA here is from genome assembly GCA_032355605.1 of Rubia tinctorum. Lineage (NCBI taxonomy): Eukaryota > Viridiplantae > Streptophyta > Magnoliopsida > Gentianales > Rubiaceae > Rubia > Rubia tinctorum. Next base: position 9,996 of record JAULKM010100464.1, read on the forward strand.
CTTTCAAAATTTGCCCTTCAGCCGTTCTGCTCCTCCCAACCAACTGCCAAGATTTGGCCTTGCAAATTCCTTCGAACTCCGGCGATCGGAAGTCCGGGCCTCCGACTAGGCGGCTATCCTAGTCCAACCACCGACATCTCCGACAACGGCATCCCAATTCGAAAGTTTTGAAGGTAAACACTAGATACCCAATTTGAATATCAAAATTCAACTTCTTATTGATAAGTTTTGATAATAGAATGTGGGTTTTCTTGCTTAATTATGCATTTGTGCTTTCTTTTTGTTGTAATTTGCATTGTTTGATGTTTTTCTTGTTGGGATTGGATGCTTATGTTTTTCTAACTTTAAAACTAACAAACTCATAAATATTTATCAAATATATTTGTCATGGTGCGGTTAGTTTAATAGGCAATATATATTTGTGGACATATTTATTTGTTGTAGTGTTGTGGTTTGGCTATTTGAATAGCAAAATATATATTTGGCATGTGGTTTAGTTT
>JAULKM010100465.1:0-10495 GCA_032355605.1 Rubia tinctorum
TTCTTTGTGGACGACCCCGACTTGCCAACTATCTACTTAGTTGTATTTAGTGAGCATATTGGGCTTAAAAATAGTATATTTGAGAGGTACGGCGACGAACTCCCAAGAATCAAGCAGGCTCTAGAAGCTGACCACCCGAACATAGTACAGTACTCGATCAGGGATCTCAGCATCCCAACAACCCCCATCACACCGTCACACCTGCAATGTCGAATCATGCAAGTCACCGTTGTATATCACACGTGCACGATGCTCCAGGTGAAGATAAAGCATATCGTCATCAATCGGCCCCAGATGATCCATGGTGTATCTCTGGAGAAAATGAAAGATTGATCAAGAATCAGTACAACCCATGGCATAGAATCACAAAAGAATTAGTAGCACAAAACAAATTCAATCAATTCATCCACGGTGATTTATTCTAAATAAAACATTTTGCACGAAATAATAAGATGATCAATTAAATGACAATTTAATTCAATATAATATACAGAATCACAAAAGAATTAGTAGCAGAAAAAAAAGTAGTCTTAACACCAATATCATGCAATACACAATTGCCACCAAAAAATCTAAGCTTTTCTAGAAACTGCCAGACCTGAGCATTTCTAGAAAATTTACTACAAACAGGACCCTATGCAAAACCTCGCCCACAGAAACCTCTATGATCACCCGGCAGTCTCTTATCCATTTTATTCCTTATCCTTCTCTCCGCAAATTAGCCACGTCTCCGGTTGCAAAACTTTTCAATATCGGGAACCAACCTCCAGTTGGTGGGTTGCCACAGTGAGGAATCTCGGACATGCATGAAACTCTCACTATATTGAGAAACGAAGGTGGTTGTGTGATATGCCTTATCACAAAGCTTTATCGGATCATCAAACCTTTTCCTGCAAACAGCCAAGGCATGAGAACAAGCCAGATGAAAATTTGCCATTTGTGACAACTACACTTTTTCCGAGTATTTCACAATATAGTGGCGTTCACCCACGCTTCCGTCAAAGGTCCTTGTCAAAATATTATAAGTCTGTGAATTCTAACCATACACATTCACTACATGTCCCTGCCCTCAACTGTCTTGCTTCTCAAACTTTTTCCAAATTCTGCTTGGCGAAATAGGCCTGCACAATGACATTAATTTAGAAAAGTTTATCTTCTCTAAAAACACATATGTTGAAAAAAAAAATTGAAGAAATGTACCTCCAGTTTTGTGCCTCCGTTAACCTTTGAGCAAACATTTCAATTGTTCGTTCAAAAGTGGCGTTGGCACATGTTGTTATCGGTAGATGTCTTGCATGCCTCAAACAATTATTGTAACTCTCTGACATATTGGTTGTAAGAATTCCCCATCGATGGTTTCCATCAAAAGTAAGGCACCACTTACTGCTATCATGTTGTTTCAACCAATTTCAAGCAGCTGGTTCGAGTTTCTCTAACTCCTCCTTGTACTCTCTCCACCTCTTTTCTTGTCTAGCACTACCAAGCTTCCAAACCAGAGTCTTCAAATGCACATTTTTAATCTTCCCAATATGTGCGCTAAGGAATTTGGACTGAAAATGCCTCAATCAAAACTGGTGGTATCATGCTTGCTCCATCCATTCATCCATATGTCTTATTGCATTCAAGATCCCCTCATGACGGTATGATATAATATTTATGGACCTAGTATCATCACCTACCACATGGTGTCGTAACTTGAGCATGAGCCAGTTCCAGCTCTCTATAGTCGCAGCATCAACTATTGCATAGGTGATTGGTAATACATAATCATTCGTGTCGTACGTCACAACAACTAGCATTGTGGCCTTGCATGCACCTCTCAAATGAGTTCCATCCACACTGATCACTGGCCTGCAGTGGCAAAAGGCTTCGATAGCCTGACCAAATGTCCAGAACACAAACTTAAACTTCTTACACCCGTGACCATGTATTTTATTAGGTACGTCTGCCCAATCAACAACAGTGGTAGGGTTAGCCCTGATCAGCTCATCCATAAATGTTGGCAAACTTTCAAAGGATTCCTCCGAAATTCCGAATACCAAATAAATAGCCTTCTGTTGTGCGTACCATGCCTTCTTGTACTAAATGGTCACATTTAACTCCTTATGCACATGCGCTTGTACATCCTTGATCGTGAGGGAAGGGTTCACATCAATCTGATGGCGAATGGAACAAGCGATCATCAATGATGTCAAGTTAGTGTTGCCATCTGATCGACCAGCACCAATACAAGTATGATTGCTTGCTCATTTGGTGATCTCCCATATCTCGTGGGTGGACTTCTTGCTGGCTCTGACAATCCACAGATAATTTCCACTTCCTTCGACAACATCCCTACATTTTCCATACCATGTACGCGACTTGCTCTCCACAACCCGGTGTTCCATGTTCTTCATCGAACTCCACCTATGAATAGCTTCTACCAATTCCAGCTTACTCTGAAATCACATACCCAAGTCGACTTCGTCGATCGCTTGAACATAATTAGGAAGTATTCTGCCAAAATCAGTTAGGTCGTACCCATCCTCATCAGGTTTTCCGTAATCCCTAAAGAATGCTTTGGTATTACGATTCCCCATATGATGGAATGTTGTGGCAACATTGTTTGTGTACAACACCAGTTCCTCATCATCCCCTGGATTCGAATCAGTTGATAAGGATTGATTATCTTCACTTTCTGCTTCAAGTTCCCTACCTTCACCTTCATCATCATCATCAATAACCTCGCTAACAACACGGTTACCACCACCACCACCATCACCAACAACATGCTCGCCAATTTCACATACATAATCATCATTGAAGACATTCAAGTCTTCATGGTGCCCACCATATATACCAGCACTTGTGGACGGCTAGGTGGAGTTGAGATAGACATGCGATCTTGGTTGACTCAACTCACAAATGATAGGAGATTCTCCTAAACCTTGGCAATATTCAAGGGTTGGGAAGGTAGGGCAAGTTGTTGATGCATAGTTCTGGACATTGCTCAACAACGGCATGAACGTGCTCGGACAACATCACCAGCACGTTGAAAGGAGTTTGATATCATTTCCATATGAATGTAAAGATCAGCTGAGGACAAGGACATTCTATCAGCATTGTCAAAGAAGGTCTCTGTGGACTCGTCATCTTCCACATTATAACATCGATAATATATACACGAACCAATCATCTCAGGATAACGATAATAGATTTTCACTAGAAACCCATCACTTTCAATGCCAAATTGTCTTAGAATTAATTCAACTAATTGAGAGTGGCTTAACCTCTGTTTCAGTGTCACATTTTTCTCAGGTATAGGAGGATCATAATACACACCAACATTCAGATTATACTTAATCTAACCCCCTCTATACAAGTACAACATCAAAAGCATCGTACAACTGCATCGTAGTAATATATAACAAATAATTAACTTTTCAAATACTGATTATCATTCAACAGCATAAATTTAGTGATTTCCCTAACGAATTTGAAAACTGAACTCAATTAGGAAGACACAATTCTTATATGCTGATCATAATCAGTACAAACTCATTCAAATAATATCCAATAATAAAACAAACATATTTCATACATTTTCATAAACAAAAAAAGAATAAATTTTCATATTTGATACAATAGATTTAGAGGAAATCAGAAAATTTACCTTGAAACCGCTCGCTTAATCTCTGGCGGCTCGCCTCTTTCAGCGATGGCGTGTGTAGTCCACGCGCAGGTTCAGCGGTGACGCATGTAATCCACGTACAGCTTCAGCGGTGGCGTGTTAGACAAAATGGGAGATTGCATGAGGAAGGCCAACTCCCGGCGGACTACAACAAAGGTTTCACAACCACCGTCAATCGATAATACCGAACAACGAACAAGAGATCTAATAAAGGGACAAACCTTATGATCAACCAGAATCAGCGACGAAATTGGAGACGAATACCGGTAGGATAATAGCCGGAAGATGTGACCCCGACAAAGAAGGAAGACGGCGGCAATTTTCCGGCGCAGATATCAAACCCACCGAAAGAGGAAGAAGGAAAAGAAAGTCGTTCCCGTTGAAGTTATGGTGTTTCTCAAGTGGTCTCCGGGGACGAGGATCCTTATGCCTTTTTTTTCAAAAACTCGTTTTCTGAATGCGTCTTCGCTTTTTCATTTTTTTCAGGCTGGCATAATTTAACTAACCGTGTGCACTTTAAATTTAAATTTTAAAAAACTATATGGAAAAAAATTATACACCAAGGACGCATTCGATGAATGCACCGTCTAGTTTTCAAAAAAAAATGGAAAACAATGAGAACACATTCCGTAAATGCGCTCTCCCTATTTGCATCAACATCCAGCTACTGTATCACCAAGTATAGAATTTTCTCCTCGTATATATGGTGACTAAGTTTGCAAAATTGGGATAGTATTTCTTCGTTCGAAAACTGTTTGGACAACTTCAATATTATGGTTCTTGATTTTACCTCTCCAAAACAACATCCAAGTAGTTGTCCGTTTCGTGATTTTAAATATTTTCTAATAGAATTCTAAAAATAGAAGAAAACGTGGGTGTTGTGGATGCACCTTATTCCTTCTGTTAAGTATTCAAAGGGAATCATTGTATTGGATGAGAAAGTCGTTAATTGTTTAAGAAGGTTTGCGACATATTTGTGTTGACATGACAGTTTAGCTCACCCGTGCAACAACAATGTGGTTTGACTAAGACTACTTTCTCTACCATTTCAATTTTAGCTTAATGAAAAAATTAAATGAGTTAATGAAACTGAATTGCGCCAAAGTTGTTTGTTTCAAAAGGTTTCCGGCAATTTTGTGGTTGATATGACAACTCAATTTATCACTGCAACATCAATGCGGTCTAATTTGATATACTTCCTCTGCCACTTCCAACTTTTTAAGCTTAATGAAAATAAACAAGTGAATAAAATTGAATTGACCAAATGATTTAGCTTAATGAAAAAATATATGAGTGAGCAAAATTAAATTGAGGAAATGATTAATCATAACATCATCTTCATAATACACTCGAAAGAAAATTATAATATCTAATTAATTAAAGATAATGTGATGGAGATCCCAAAACAACTATCACCATAAATGAAAACATTCCACGTTTTGATCAAACATTCAAGGGATATATTCGGGATCCTTTAAGTGACATGACTGGACCAATGACCAGGTCAAGAATCAAGCTTAGGGATGCGGCATTGAATGCTTTGAAAGATCAACTTTATGATGAATAATTAAAGAAGAAGTCAGCTAGGCCTTGGATTCATTATTCAAGTTTGTCGGTTAATTGAATACATCATGAAGAACACTATATTCTTTTTCCCACTGAATTTTTTAATGAGGTAGTGTGATCATTGTAACATTATTTTATTTCAGTCTAATAACTCGGCCATGTGGGCTTTTGAAAAGTTAATATTTTCGAAAATTAGTCCATCAGGGTTTTCGAAAATTACCTTTTATTCTGATTAGAATTAGATTTGGTAAGATTAGATAAGGAAATATTAGTCTAATTCTAGTTAGTACATGGCCGAATTAGGGTTTGTTTTTGGTACATTAGTTAGATATGGTTTTAGCTTCTTAAAGCTGCCATAAGTTGATTCAGATTCCAATTGTGTTAGGGTTTACTTTGGCCGAAATTCACCTATATTTAAAGAGAGGGTTTGGCCGAGAATTACATCATCTTTATCAATCAAAAATTAAGAATTTTGAGTCATTCTCATTATCTTCATTGTTGCTTAATCCTGCGGGTTAATTAAGTTTCAATTCCTTCGTGAGCTAATCCTGCGGGCTAGTTAGTGAGCGAAGAACCCTTGGGATCTAAACATGTGGCCTATTTAGAGAGCAAGTCGGAATTGAGTGTACCCTGTGGGTTAGACGCTTAGTTTCGTGCGACACAAGTAAGTAGGGCGAGATCCCTACTTTTGTCAAAGATCCGATATTCCGCCATTCAGGGTTTTCGCAAGGAGATTCATATATGTTGGTATCAGAGCAAAGCAAAATATCCTTTCCTAAAAAACATCAGGGGTTTCGAGTTTATGCTTTAAATTTATTTTAGAAATTTATCATAAAAATTATAAACACTTTCGTGTCTTATTTTAACTATTTTTGTTTGATCTTTCTTAGCAGGAAGGTCGAATCTTGAGTTGAAGGACGTCGAAGGATCAAGAGTTAGGAAGGACGAAGAAGGGTCTGAGCATTAACAAGTATTATCCGCCTTCACCTCCCCGGCCAGTTTCGTATTTTTAGGTAACTTATACAGTTTACAAGCTTGCGATATTTTCCGTCCACTCTTCTGAAGAATTATTGCATGCTCGTAATCCTATTTGTTTTCTTTATCATTATTTGATTCCATAGTCTTGAATTGTTCATTGATTCTTGATTACACCTTATTCAAAAAAATTGAGTCTTTTGTGTCTTTCCAGATATAGTGTCCTATTTAAGATCCTTACGATCTTGAATACCTCGACGTTCATTTGAATCGAGAGGAAGTTGTCGCAGTTTCTTATTCCAAGTTTTATATAGGATTTAATTGTTCCAACAAACTTTCCGAAAATAAAAAACAAGGGTAGTAGATTTTGGTTTTTCATAATCGGAATTTAGTATTTGGGAAATCGGAAATTTGGGCCTTTTTGTAATTTTCAGAAAGTTTGGGGCTGGTTTACAATGTATGAAAATTTGGGAAGTTGCACGGCAGAAAAATTTGGAAAAATAAGAATCTGATTTTGTGTGATTTATTTGTGGAAAGATTCGGATTTACAGAAGAAAAAAAGGGGGAGAGAGAGAGAGAGAGAGAAGAGAAAAAGGAAATCCGATTTGAAAAAGGAAAAGCAAAACAAAATCCTTATCGGAAAAAGAAAAGTGAGTTTCTATATATATAGGGTGTGCGTTGGAGCAGAAAAACACACCTTGGGCAGCAATATCTTAATTATTTTTTGTTTCGAAAAAGTTTCTTTAATTTTCGGAATTTTCTTGAAGCCTATATAAAGCATTTCTATTTTGATCATAACTTTTTCGTTACAGCTCCAATTCATGCCATTCAAATTATTTCTTTTTCTTTGTAGAATTTGGAATTCCAGATCGTAGAGCCTGATTTTGAGTTTGTATATTTTTAAATTTTGAAATAAGTTCTGCAGTACTTTACTTCTGAAATTGCTTTGAATTGCAGTTATTTGCTCGAATAGCCCTCTTATTAGCCTTCGCCTTGTGACTTATGAGTGGTATAAACTTGGTGAGTGATCTTACCAAACAAAGGGAAGGGGGACGATTTTATTACTAACTGTTTATTTTTTTAGAAGCTTAGCGAAGATGGCGGACGAAAATCCTTTCGTCCTACCTTTTGTGAGAGATCCCAATAATTTGCCTCTGACTAACACGTCCAGCAGTAGACATGTTGAGCAACCACGATATGAGGCGCAAGATAGTTGGGAACGCCACCGGTTCAAGCCAAATGAACCCCTTGATCCCAATCGGTTTGCTGCTACAATGAACGACATGATAAGTGAGATGCAAAGATTGGCGAGGAAAATTGACACCATGGAACCTCATACTCCTCAATCCACGGCTAAGGGAGGAGATTCTCAAGGTCATGTGTGCAGATTTCAGGGTTATGGTAGTTCCGATGAAGATTCAAATCAATCGTAAGGCGATCAAAATGAGGATCTTCAAGAAGGCATCGACATGGAAAACATCATTCTTCCCGAAGGAGATCACATGACAGGTCATATTCAGGGTCTAGTTCATATTTATCAATAGAAATCAAGGGTTTAAATATGTGATCCCTCGGTTTGACGGTCAACACAATCTGGTGAAGTACCTAGACTGGAAGCGACAAATTGAGAATCTGTTTGATCTCAATAACTATCGGGAGAAGGAGAAAGTAAAAGTGGCACAATATTCCTTCACACATTATTCGTCCGAGTGGTGGAAGAATGTGAAGGAAAAGGGACAACTTTCCTGGAAGAAACCTATCTCCACCTGGGAGAGATTGAAGACCAAGCTTCGTACTTATCATGTTCTGCCTACTTATCTGATGTAACAACACTCCTACCTAGCCAACATGAAGCAAGGGTCTCGAACTATTGACGAGTATTGGCAAGATCTCGAGATGACCATGAGAAGAGTTGGAATGAAAGAAAACGACGCTTTCATTAAAAACCATTTCATTGAAAGACTGTGGGAGAACCTTCAAATGCCAGTCAAACTTCAACACCACATCTCTATGAACGATTTACTCATGAAAGCAAGGTTGGTTGAGAGTACGGCCAAGGAAGCAACAAGTCAGTTTCCCAAGTCAATGTTCAGGATTTGACTCCGAAAACTCAAGTTTTGGCCGAGGAAGGAGCACCTCTATGGGTGGCCAAGGTTCGGGTCAGGTGTACTCCACCCCGATGTTCAACACCACTGAACATAGATCATCCCCTCAAATTTCTAGCCAACAGTCATCAAGAAATTCAGGTAAGTCTCCTGTCTCTTCATCAAATTCGGTTTCAGTTAACACTCATACTTTTTTCATTGTAAAGAAAGAGGGCATGTTCGTGGTAACTGTCCACATGCTAGAGTCTTAACAACCATTGAGGAAGGTGAAGAAAAATATGAATACGCTGATATGCCTCATCTTGAGGAATTTAGCGATGAACAGATAAATGAAGAAATCATCATAGATGATCATGGTGAGCAAGGTCCAAAAACACAAGGTAATTTCGTAACATTGAGAGCCTTAAACTCTCAAGTAACTGAAACCCATGTACAAAGGATGAATATTTTTCATACTCGTTGCCTTGTGAAAGATAAGAATTGCTTGTTGATCATTGATGGTGGTTATTGTGCTAATACTCTTTCTAATCTTCTAGTTAAATCATTGTCTTTACCTATTGTTGCTCATCCATCACCTTATAAATTTATTTGGTTAAATAGTAGTGGTGAGATTAAGGTTAATAAGCAATGCATGATTAACTTTAAGATCGGAAAATATCATGATGCTATCTTATGTGATGTTATACCTATGGAAGCTAGTCATATCTTGTTAGGAAGACCTTGGCAATTTGATCGTAAATCTATGCATAATGATTATACTAACAAGATTACTGTGATTAAGGATAGAACAAAGTATACATTAGTTCCACTGTCACCAGTTGAAGTGATTGAAGCTCAGAGACGCATGAAAATTGACAAAGAAAAGTATGCGACTGAGCAAGAGAAGGCCGAAATAAACCCTAACCAGGGTTTGGATCTGATCAGCCACAAGAAAATTTTGGGCGGCAAAAACCCTATCGATTCCGATCCCAAGCTAAGGTTTGGTGTTCCAGGTAAGTCAGGTAAGTTTTTAAATGATTCAGAAAAGTCGTGAAAGGTTTCATCTTCATATCTTAGTCCCTTGCCATCTATTTATATGATGAAACGTGAATTGCCATTTGAATCCAAAAAATCATTTTATGCATCTATTAGGGACATGAATCGTGTTTTTTCAAATCATTCGCATGTATTAATTCTACATTTTAAAGAAAGTTATTTTGCCAATAAAGATATACATGTGCATGTTCCTCCACGGTTTGTTGAGATGTTGCAGGGTTTTGAGGATGTCTTTCCGGAGAAATTGCCGCACGGCCTCCCCCCATTGCGTGGGATTGAACATCAAATTGACTTGATTCCAGGTTTGGTTATTCCTAATTAACCAGCTTACAAAGAAAACCCCGAGGAGACAAAGAAACTACAACGACAAGTTGAGGAATTACTTCAAAAAGTTTATGTACGCGAATCTTTAAGTCCTTGTGCAGTGCCTGTCATTTTAGTTCCTAAGAAAGATAAAACTTGGCGAATGTGCATTGATTGTCATGCAATTAATAAGATAACAATTAAATACCGTCATCCTATTCCTAAGTTAGATGATATGCTTGAAGATTTGCATTGATCAGTGATTTATACTAAAATTGATTTGACTCAGGTTCATCATCAAATTCATATTGGGGAGGATGATGAATGGAAAACTGCATTGAAAACTAAGTTCGGGTTATATGAATGGATTGTTATGCCTTTCGGATTAACCAACACACCTAGTACTTTTATGCGGTTGATGAATCATGTTTTGAGAAAGTTTATTGGTCGATTTTTTGTGGTTTACTTTGATGATATTTTGATACATTCTAAGTCAACTGATGAGCATATTGAGCATGTTAAATCCATTTTATGTGCACTTTGTGAGTTTAATTTGTATGCAAATATCAAGAAGTGTACCTTTTGTGCTTCGTAAGTGGTGTTTCTCGGTTTTGTGGTCTCTAAGGAGGGCATAAAAGTCGACAAAACCAAAATAGAGGCTATAAAATCCTGGCCGAGACCCCTTAATGCAAACCAGGTACGTTCTTTTCATGGTTTAGCTAGTTTTTATAGAAGGTTTGTGCGTGATTTTTCATCTATTGCTACACCTTTAAATGAACTAGTTAAAAAGGATGTTAAGTTTGTTTGGGGTGATGAACAAGAGAAGGCTTTTACTGAATTG
>JAULKM010100466.1:0-10495 GCA_032355605.1 Rubia tinctorum
GCGATTCGTGCATTTATTTGAGTTGGGCGAGATCCTCAAATAAATAAATATCCAATTTTCCGCAATCCAGAGTCTTCGCAAGGAGATTCATATCAGCTATTCCCTTCCAACATCTTGTACCTATATATATTGTAACCTAGATCATGAGTACAAACATAACATTATTCACTTACTTTCTGCATAGTATCAGAGACTAAAATCTTGAGACCCTTAAGACCTAAAATTTTCGATATTCTGAAGCCTTCCAGTGGCTTCCACTTACTATGCATAACCCCCACACATCGTCGCTGTCCTAGCCGATCATTTTCCACCACTTTCCGATCGTCGATTGCCATGTTGATTTTCCATCACTGACCATCACGTGCATTTCAAATCTCCACGCACCATTGGTGAATCTCATGCGCTAGCGCCAATCTCCACGCACCACCGTCGATCAACCTTGCACTTCTCTTGATTAGATCTAATCCACACGAATGTCTAGTTATGATTCTGACTCTGCCAGTGACGTTACAGAAGCTGAGGCTAATAAAAATCGGGATCTCACTGCCAACAATGTTTTTGTAGCTTTACTTAAGAAATTGTAATTGTATTTTGGTAACGCGCAAACCGTACCTGTTGGTGGAAGGACCAAATTTCCATACTACATCTACCCTTCTGACGGTCCCGATCTTTTCATCTATCTCGTCGTTCTGAAAGGTGAAGAAAACTACATAGAATGGACCATTTCGATTAATAATGCTTTGCTAGTTAAGAAGAAACTTGCTTTCATTGATGGAACCATCACTTAACCCCCAGTTGATGATCCTGATTATGAAGATTGGTCCGAAGTGAATGCTACTCTTATTTTCTGGATCTTACAGGTTGTTGATCCATCAATATGATCTTCGGCAAACTATTTTTCTAGTGCTAAGCAATTATGGGATGATCTTGTTAGATGATTTTCTCTTGGCAATAGTCTGAAAATACTGCAAATGTGCGGTGATATCATCAATTGCCACCAGAATGGTTGGACTATTTTCATTGTTTAGGCTAGCTCAAGAAGTTGTATGATGATTAAAACTCTCATCAGTTTCCTTGAGTTTGTTCCTGTGAAGCTTGTAAACCACTGTGTACGTGCAACGCCGCTGCTGCTGCCATCAACGACTATGAGAAGGATATGATTCATCAATTTATCCTCAGTTCGGATGAAAGTTGTCACACCCTGCGATCCAATGATAAGGCTCAAGAACCGCTGCAATCACTAAGTCGCATTTGTGCTCATGCAATTTAGGAGGAGACTCACAAAGCCTTCATTCAGTCTCGTGAATCTTCAACTGACTCCATGGTGTATGTCACACATCATCTACCACCTTCAAAATTTTCACCATGAGTTCTCATTGCAGCTGAATGCAAAAATATTATGCTTACTCATTGTAATCGCAAAGGCCACGAAAAATCTACATGTTTCAATATCACATGCTATCAATAATGGTTCACGGAGATGAGGGACAGAGCCAACTTCTCCATAAACACGGTGCCAGATCCGTCAGTAGCAGCTGCACTAGGCGTTCCAGCCTCCAGCCCCATCGTGCCCCTCCACCTTTAACCGCAGTTTTCCAGAGCCATCACCTCGCCACAAGGTCTTGCGACCGCAGGCTATGACACCTCCAAACAATCTATTTTTTATCCTGCTCTAACCTGATGACCAATGGACTATGGCCCTTAATTTTTTTAATCAGTTAAATTATCCTTCTGACTATGGGTAAAGTAAGACTACTTTACCTTGGATTCTTAACTCTGGATCTATATCACATGACTGGTGACAAAATTTCTCTTATTTACATTACAATTTCTACTTTCTACTGCCTGATTGCTTTGTATTGTCTGCTAGACAATATGGATATTTATGTTTTGGAGATATTAGTCTTAATCATGTGCTACATTATGCTCTATATTTCTTTAGATCTATCATGCTATGATGCAACTTATTATCATGCTCTATATTGTTTTATGCCTTTAAATGTCTAGCTTTGCTCAAAGAAATTATTGCATATTACAGAAAATCAGTACGAGTACTGTGATTGGCGTAGGTGAACGACAAATGGGGGGTTCTTGGCTTCGTCTGCTGGATAAGCACATTCAGTCTCCTATCCTGCAACTAGATCTAACAGTTGCTTCAATTTCTGCTTCTTTATTTGATTTATGGCCTCAACGTACTAGACATCCATTCTCAAAGGTGTAGTCTTCCGTTCCTAATCTTGATTTTAGCACAGATAATAACTTTGTTCTTTGATCTGTGTGTCAGAGAGGAAAGTAGACTTTAGTTTTCCTTTAATTTCTTCAAATGCTAGTTCTTTGTTTGAATTAATGCATTGTGATGTTTGGGAGCCTCATAGCTCACCTTCTTCTAGTGGAGCATTTTATTTTTTAACCATTATTGATGATTATTCCCTAGCTGTTTGGGTTTATTTATTAGTGGCTAAGTCGAATGCAGCTTCTAGATTTATAGAATTTTGTGATTTGATAAAGAATCATTTCAGTTGCATCGTTCGTCGTGTTCATCCTGACAAAGGTACAGAGTATCTTCCTTTGCGATCTTATTTCGCTGAATCCGGCATACTGTTTGAGACTTATATGGTTGACACACTGTGGAAGAATGGTTGTGTAGAGCGCAAGCATCGTCATTTGTTAAATGTGGCTCGGGCTTTGTGCTTTCAGGCTAATCCGCCGATTGAATATTTGGGAGAATATGTTCTTACTACTGCATTTTTTATAAATAGGACAGCAACGAAACAACTCAATGACCGCACACCATTCGAGCTCCTCCATGGACGCACTCCGATTTACAAGCTTCTGCTTGCCTTTGGCCATTTGTGCTTTACCTCTCATATTCCCAAATTTTGCGACAATTTTTCTCCCAGAAGTCGATGATGCATATTTCTTGGTTATCCACTTGGAAAGAAAGGTTATCCCATTTATGATTTAAAATCGTGCACCTTCTTTAACAGTCGTGATACTGATTTTTATGAAGATCAATTTCCATTCGTTGTGCCATCTATTCCAGTTCAGACTACACAATCTCCAAGTGCAACATGGTTTGATGATTATGCGCCTTTGCCAGAGCCGACTCATGTCGCCACCACCTCGTCGCCGATCATCGAGGACACTGGTTTTCAATTAATCTTTCACCATTGGCGATGGGTGTTTTAATGGATGAACAATTTCACAAAACTTTCAAGAACTTTGTCAATATAGGCTCTTTGAGACAATCCAAGCATTTTTTTGGACTTTTCGCGGTGAATTTCTATGCCAAAACATAAGAAGCTTCACCTACATCCTTCATATCAAAATTCTATGCAAGAAATTCGTTAGTCTCCTGCTGAAATCCCAAATCACTGCTTCCAAGTAGGATATCATCCACGTATAGGACTCCCGCTTACCTTTAGGTAAATACATTGATCAACAATGTTCTCTAAAAGTCGTATGCAGAGACAAAATTGTGAAACATAATGTTCCATTGAAGGAAATCTTACTGTAGTCCATATATTGATTTCTTTAACTTGCAAAAAAAAATTGATTTTCTTATTTGAGAAAACCTTATGGTTGACGCAAGAATACCTCTTCAGCAAGATCCCCATTCAAAAATGCATTTTTCACATCTATATGATGTAACTCGAAATCAAAATCAGCTACTAATGTCATTATTATTCTAAGTGAATCCTTCATTGAAACCGGGGAAAATGCCTCATGACATTTCATTCCTTCCTTCTGAGTGACATATTTTGCAACGAGTCTAGCTTTATATCATTCCACACCACTAGATGAGTCATTTTTGGTCTTATAGACCATTTGCATCCCACAACAGAGGCTCTCCTAAGTGAATAATTCTTACTACCCATGGCCCGTGAAAAGGAAATGGGACCTAGATCAAATCAGATATTGTAATCAGATTCTTGAAGGTACACAGCATAATCACTAGAAATTACTGATTTTTAACACTCAGGACCTTCAAATATCCACTGCTTCAGTGGTAGCTGAATTAGTGAGTTCAACATTGATTTCTTGAACTTGATGTGACCCTGCAGTTTGCGGATGCTCAATTTGTTGCTCTTCAGCATTATTAGAATCATTAGGCTGAGTGACAACTAAATTATCTGCATGTAAAGGTATAGACAAAGAATCCCTTACTTCTTCAAACTGCACTTTCTGAGTTGAGTCACTCCCACTTGTTTCATGCTTCTCACGAAACTTTGCATTTCCAGCTTCAACCCCACTTGTTTCACTCCCCAAAATTTGATTTCAAAGTAATTATTTCTTAATGATGCCAAATTCTTCCCGAATGACCTAATTGAAGGCCATCCCATCACGAATAACTGAATCCCTCCCCTCCCCCGGTCACTATTCCTTCAACCTAATCATCCACATATTTAATGGTGTATGCACTAATTTATCAATTCATAAACACCAAAACTATCATATGAAAGCACCCTAAAAATAGGAAATATCTAAATTACTTTGAATCTAAGGGTATAACATGATTTACTAGCCAAATAATCGGCCATGGGTATATAAGATTTAGTGGCAACAATAAGGAAAATCCCTTTCTCTGTAGTAGATAAAAGCATCACAGGTCCTACTTTACAACATGCTTATTTTCAATGTTTGAATCGTTAAAGTTTGAAACAAGAACAACATAAACATAGCTCAATTTACAGCTAAATCATAGAAAGACTCGAACTATGAAGCTAAAAACAAGAGCCCAAAAAAAGGATATCAAGATCCAAGTGGGAGAACAGAATTGCTATCAAAAGAAAGGGAATTGACAGATTGGCCGAAAATCACCAAAAGCTCACCTATTTTAAATGGAACCCTTCATCGAAATCCATTCAAGAATTCAAATGCATAATCAATTGTGGAATAAACATCCTGTATCGATTCATAGTAGCGATTTCTTATGTTCATCGTAATTCAAAGTTTCTCGCTATTGTTCTAAGTCAGAGTTAGATACCAATTCAACTTAGGACGGTGTCATATGCCTAGGATTAGGAGATCTAACATTACTTAAATACCCCCAATTGGCAGTAGATCTGGACATATTAAATCACCAAAAGCTCACATATTCTTAGCGGAACCCTTCATCGAAATCTATCCGAGACTTCAAATGCATAATCAATTGTGGCATAAACATCCTATACTAATTCATAGTAGACATTTCTTACGGTTATCTTAATTCTGACTTTGTGCAAAGTTGGGTCTGAATACTAATTCAACTTTGGATGGTGTCATTTAGGTATTCCTAGGATTAGGAGATCAAAACCTACTTAATATCCCCTCTTGACAAAAAATCTGGACGATCACAGAAATAAAAGAAGCTCTATTATATTGTGGTTGGTATAAGGCTGAGAGAAGTAAATAATCGGAAAATATCATTATAAGTCATTTAAATTTAATCCTCAACTATAATTATACATACATGTGGGAATTTCTAGCTTATCCAAAACACCAAGTCTTATTTTAGGCAATCTAAAGTATAGGCGGGGATCATTATGTAATTATGAAAACATTTGATTGAGATGGGGGTTTTTTTAACAGCTGCAAATAAATTTGGAAATCTATCTACAATTACTGAAATGTTTACATTATATATACACTAAATTTCCTAAAACCCTAATCAGAAACCCTTCCCCTAATTCCAACTGTTGCAACTCTGCCTTCAACTCCGATCCGTGCTCACCTCAATGCCGCCACCATCACTGTCACGCTTACCCATCTTGGTCCTTATCTTCCTCCTCATCTGCTACAATATCAGGAAATAGTGTCATATTAACCTCCGGGGAAACTTTGGACTAGTGCTACTGGTGTTCAAGGAAATCGACTGCGTGAAGGACTCTAATCGCGACACTACCTCCACGAAGAATGAGAGCAATCCGATTCAGAGCATAAATGGTGACACCGCAGTGGAATTCGGGAAGAATAGGAGCTCTGAGAGTAACAACTCCAGCCTGAGCCAGTGCGAGCCGGTGACAACAGTCACAGCATAGATGAATGGTAAATCGAAGCCAAGTGGGGCTAAGCGGGGTGCAGATTGATGCCGGAGCAGTGCAGAAGATTCAGAATTAGAGGCTGATGTTTGTCGAAACTTCTCGATTTAGCTCAGTAATTGAATACCATCCTATTTTATTGGATGATGTGCACCTTTATGCATATGTTAACTAATGCATTCAGCACATTTATTATCATGTTTTTTTGGTTGATTACTAGTTTTAGTTAGGTTTACACAACAAAGGGTTTAGACAGCCATTATTGGTTTTCTTGTCAAAATCTCAAGTTTTGTGTACTTAATTGAAGCAAATGGGCACTTTGTATTCCCGAGCACCTAGATTCTCTTTTGTGATCTTACAAGTAGGTTGCTCGTGAGTATTTTTACATCATTTTGTAGAAGTTCATTCGCAAGAATGGTGGAAGATATTGAAGGCCATTCACGATCATGGTAGTAAATTGAATGCCACAAACCTAAACAATTGGTAGTAGATAGAATTGAGCTGGAAAAGGCATATTAGAAGTTTAAGAAATCCAAGAACGGAAGAAGATGTCAACCGGCTGAATTAGTTGGCCGGCACGAGGATTTGCACGAGCCCAACCAAGGTTGCACAACCCGTTCCAGCCAAAACGAGCCGTGCAGGCCATTCCTTTCATACCCCAAACTTGCTCCAAACGACTAAGTATGGGCGTGGACTGTGCCGTTTCACACAGTCCACGCCGTTTCAAGTTCCAAAAGTGAAGACTAGCCCACGGGATGTGAAAAATAACACATCCCACGCCATGCAACTGAGCAAAAAGTTCTTCCAGTCGACAGGCCGCGCCAAATGACACGGGGATTAGAAGTTCAAAATGTGACACTAGCCGACGGTCAATGTCAGTCTGTGCGGCCGGTGTCAGGATGACCCTACATGATCCATGTTAGTTGTTGCAACCTATGCTAGCACGAGGTTTCGCGGGCCATGTCGTGTCGCGCGTCCTACGCCGGCAAGACCCTACATGGCCCGCACCATTTTCCTCTGGTCGCGCAAATTGAAGATCTTAGGGTTTTAGGCCTATTTTGGGCCTTTTTCAAGGCCCAGTTTCCTACTACTATATATATGGACCTATGTCTACTAGGGTTCAGGTTTATGCTCATTTTTAGACTTGAAGAGTAGGCTATAGAGTGGAAGTTCTCTTCTTTCTCTCTAGGATCTTTTCTCTTCTTCTCATATATTTTTTCCCCAAAAGTGTTGAATCCAATGAAATACTTGGATTCAGTGCTTAGGGAGTAGTTTATTTACTTGGGCATTGTGTGTGTATTTATGAATTAATTTTTATTTTGTAAGATTCCTTATATCTATCTATTTCTATGCGTTTGTGATTATTATGTTGGCTTGTTCTTCATATTCTTATTAATTTCATGATTGTTACACTAAGATTGACACCCACTGTAGTCTACTTTCATGTTGGTGCAATTATTGAAATTCACCGGGGAAAGAAACCTAATGTGTTTGGGGTAACGATAGTCCGGAACTGTACGGGTGTGTGCACGTGGGTCGCCGAGTTAACGTTACGATCGACCATACACTAGTTAGCCGGCGAGTTGGTCCAAAGGGTTATGGATGGAGATAGCTATAGTAGCTAACTAGGGTTAGCTTTGCAACCCTAGAGACGTCGATAAGGTGCTATATTCACCCCCCCCCCCTTGCCTTTTTAGGCATAGGGAGAAGCACTCGTGTTGTAGTGCCTGGGACGTAATAGTAAGGGGAAGATTCAGATCTCCACAGCAGGCAAGGTCGTTGTTGCACTCCCCTAACTATGGAGGTGGTGTCGATGAAATATTACATGTGCACCCTATGTAACAGGTATGGCGAAGTGTTGACCATCAATCACACCACGTGTCACAAACACTAGAATAGGTTTGTAGTTCTTGTATGTGATGGAATCGAGGATCAAAACAACATTGATCATGTTACGAAATACTTCCCAAGTGTTAGTTTACATGGTTTATTCTCGTGTCAATTGTATGTTAGTAGTTGTTAACAAATCCCCCCCCCCAATTATATTTCACAAACACCAATTATTCCTGATATGTAATTGGATTGACGACCCGATAGAGGCTATGTTTAGTTGACTCTTAGATTCCTAACATCTCTGTGGACGACCCCAATCTTGCCACTATCTACCTTTTTTTGTTAGCATAGTAGTAGGAACGGGAGCAATAATATAAATATCTATCTTTGAACTTAATAAAGCTCTCCTTTCGGTTTTAATTGGTGGATCTCCTATGATTGATTGATTAAAGTGATGCCGGGAGGGGGCGGGGTCAGTGGATGTTTACATGTAATTTGTTGAGCCTTAATTTTGTTGATGTTTACACGTTTGTTCAGACTTATTTTCAATGATTTTAACACGTTGTTTGTTGAGGTTTATTTCAGTTAATGTTTTATACATTTGTTTGGGTTATTATTTAGTTGATGGTGTTCGATAAATTTTTAGATACGTTTATATCAATTTTGCTGATGCTTATACAATTTTAGTTGACATTTATTCTATTTAGTTAATTCTATTCTTTTGGTGTTTATACTACTTTCAATTGACTTCTACGTGTAATTTATTGAGATTTATGTTTTGAAGTTGATGTTTAGTTTGACAATTTAAGATTTGATGTTGATCTTTTATGATTTTCACTTGAAGTTATATGTTTCGCTAGTTTAATATGATGTTTTAAGCCTTTTAATTTGACGATAATGTTGATGTTTTGTTAGTTGTAGTTGATATTTTACAATTTTCAGATTATGGTACAAGTATATGTTTTGTTAGTTTTAGTTGATGTTTAAGTTCATTATTATTTCATTTAATGTTTTATGAATTTTTGTAATATTTTATTTGATTTTTCATTTTTTCAGTAGATTTTCAGTTCAGCTTGCAGGTAGGTGCAGAGATGTGGAGGAGAAGAATGAGAGGATAATTTATTTTTTTTTGCAAAAAGGTCCTTGTATATTTTTGGATCTTTTAAAATAAGCTTCAAAAATAAAAATAAAAGTATGTTCTGACCCCAAAACTTATTGGAAGGTGGTTGGCTGCATCACAGGAGACCATCTCTCTCCATCCAAAATGGTGAAGAAATTTAAACTGAAATGCATTTAAATTAAAGAAAAAATCATTAACATGTCATTAAGTATTGTTAGTCTATCTACTTTTTGCTGAAAAACTAGTACTATTGCTAGTCTACCTTCCATTGCATTTGGGAAAATGATAGACATAAAAACACCATAACTAAAATGAGAGTAACCTATTAATTACAAGGTGTGACGAACTCCCACATAACTGACTCACAGAGGTTGAATGGGGTGAGCCTCCCACTTGATAGACCAACATGGTATATCTGAGCTTGCTTCATAGAATGCTCTCTATCTTCACCATTTCCTCTCCCTTATCCCCTGATCTCATCTATTTCTCCTCTAAAACTCAATAATTTCCATTGAA
This sequence comes from Rubia tinctorum, assembly GCA_032355605.1. Lineage (NCBI taxonomy): Eukaryota > Viridiplantae > Streptophyta > Magnoliopsida > Gentianales > Rubiaceae > Rubia > Rubia tinctorum. Next base: position 9,490 of record JAULKM010100466.1, read on the forward strand.
TCTCCATTCCATGCTCTCTCTCTCTCTCTCTCTTCCTCTTAACCGATGGTTGCTTGTTGCGTATTATTCACCTTGACATTGAATTCGTGTTTCAAATGTTTGTCACTAATCCGTCGGTTGAAATGCGTTTGAATCTTCATTTTAGGGGTGGGTTTTTGTTAAAACATTTGTTTACATGGTGTTCTTCTTAGATCTGGTATTATCATCGGTAAAATTTGATGATTCGTGTTTGAAATCATGATTTTGTTGAGATTTGTGTGCTTTTTTTACTCGCTTTGCTGTTCTTTGATGTTAATTTGCGATTTGAAATGTGGGTTGTAGTTAAATTACGAGAGGAAACTTTGCAGGTTACAATTTTGGTCTGATTTGTGCTTCAGTGTTAGGGTTTTTGGTATTTGTTTTAGGAAACTATTACGGGCTAAAGGGCATTTTTATTTTTATTTTCAATATTACTGTTAGAGCAACTTCATCAGCTTCCCTATTATAGGGGTTTTCATTTATTTTAGAAATTCTACAGAATTGTTTTTTCTCCAACAACTTACCTATATCAATCCCTACAATAGTGATTTTGATGAGAGAAGATATTTGTTTTGCCATATTTGTGGAGAGGGAATAAATTTTAAGGGAAGGAATAGTGCTTTCAATCTCTGACACAAACCGAAAATCCGACACTGACTGATACGACCAAATTCAACCCAAAACTCGAATATGACCCGATAAATATCGAACCCGCACCCGACATGACCGAATTCAACCCGAAACCCGAATCAGACCCAAGAAATATCGACCCAAACCCAAACCCGACACGATCGAAGTCAACCCAAAACCCAAATCTGACCTGAACCCGACACAACCGAAGTCAACTCGAAACCCAAATTTGACCCGAATCTCACCCGAGATAAAATGGGGGTGTATAGGGAAGCACCACGTTCAAGCGGATTTCATTTTGGAGTTACGAGTAAAGTTTTTACTTTTTGCACTTAGGTCCCTCCAAGAAATTTGGAAT
>JAULKM010100467.1:0-10495 GCA_032355605.1 Rubia tinctorum
GTGACAAAAGCGATATAGTCGCTCTTAACTCTAGTAATAGAATTTCAAGGTAAAATAGAGTATCCAAAGCACAAAAGATTCCAAAATGAGTATAAAAGATCCCAAAATAATGGTGTGTCAGCTGGGAACCGGATGCAACGCTTGCTGAGCTTAATGTCTCTTCTACTATCGAGTCGCGTCAAGCTGCCCTCTGGTGAAACCAAGGGAGAGAAGGCGCAGACTGATGACGAATGCAAGGTAAAAAATGTGGGCCATGTTGATGTTGTGAAGTCGTGAATCTTGTTACTACTCCTTTATTTTTAATCTATTTTGAAAGAATCGCTTTTATTGTGAAAGTTTGTAATTACTTCTCTTAAGGGGTTTAAACATATTTTATGGATTTCTGTAGGGGCGTGTTGTTCCCCTCTTTTAGTTCATTGGAGAGTGCCTTGGTTCCTCTACTGGATGTTGTGGTAACTTATGAATGATGGATGTTTTCCTATCATTTCCTCCTCCCCTCTTATTTTGTGTTCCTTTTCTGGATATTGTGAGTGCTTTGATTGCCCGTTAGCTCTTAAGCTTTGCACACTATCCAAAATAGCTTTATACTAATCCAACAGTGAGCCTATTTTATCCCTTCCTCGTGACTTGTAAGTTTTTGGCTATAGCTAGGATCCAGCTTACAGGTTTTTGGTCATCGTGAGTTAGGGTTGTTTATTTTGGCTCTGGGATCCGGCCTACAAGTCTCCGGCTATCTTGATCCATAGCTATTTATTCAGGCTCAGGAATCTGGTACACAGGCATCTGGGTGACATAAGTTAGAGTTTCTTGTTTTCACTCGAGGATTCGGTATGCGGGTCTCTGGTTGTCTTGAGCCAGAGCTGCTTGTTTTGGCTTGGGGATCCAGCCTGCAAGTCTCTGGTTTTCTTGAGCCAGAGTTGCTTATTTTGGCCTTTGATTCTGGACTTTGAGAGACCTGGTTAGTTATTGTGTCTTCCTGAATTCAAACTTTAAAATACATCAAAAAGACATAGATGTTTCTGGAATTTCCTTGGGATCATACCCCTTACCTTATGGGTTACAAAGGATTTGATTCCTAAAGAAATACTTCTTTTCCACCAAAATGTTAAATTGTTCAAATACAAATACATATGCTTTTAAACCATGAAGGTTGTACTTGCCTAGGCATAGTACTTTCTCTTGTAGGCAATGTTCAAGGTGCTGGGGATTGGTCTTCCATCCAGGGTTTCCAGATGATACGCTCTTTTTCCCAACACTTATACTATTTTTTAGGGGCCTTCCCACTCAGCATCAAGTTTCTTCTGACCCTGTGCTGTGCTTGCTTCATTCCTTCTTAGTATTAGATATCTCAGTTTCAAGAACTTAGGCCTCACTTTGCTGTTGTAGTTCTGCTCCATCCTGGACTTGCATGCCGCCTCTTTCAACATTCCTTTCTTCCTTAGCTAATCCAACTCCTCTAGATTCTTCCTAATCGCCTGGTCATTTCCTTCCTGGCTCATTGGTTTTCTTACCCTCTTACTGGGCACCGCAACCTCTGGTGGGATGATAACCTCTATCCCAATACACATCCTGTAGGGGATTCCCTCGTAGCTATTATTGGGGTGGTTTCATATAACCACAACACACTTACTAACTCTTTCTCCCATCCTGCCTTTGCTTGCCCAGTCTCATTTTTTAGCTCTGCACTATTGTTCTATTCGCCACCTCTGTCAGGCCGTTAGCCTGGGGATGGCAAAGGGTGTGAATAGTTGCCTTATGTTTAGACCTGCGCACAATGATCTGTAGGGCTCATTGGCAAACTACTTTCCATTATCGCTCACTATAACCTGTGGTATTCCAAACCTTCAAACTTTTCTTTTCCAGGTGAAGTTCATAATTTTCCTTCCTGTTATAGTTGTTGTAGCCTCAACTTTCACCCACTTAGTTAAATAGTCTTTGGCCACCACTAGGAACCTCTTTCTCCCGGCTGCTTCAAGGAATGGGCCTACGATGTCGATCCCCCATTTTGCAAAAGGCCATGGAGATTTGATGCTATTCATTCGCTCAGCAGGAAGATTCTGCACTCTGACGTGTTCCTGGAACCTATGGCATTCTCTAACCATTTTTTCAGCATTTGCTTTCATAGTTGGCCAATAATACCCTACTCCGATGACTCGGAGTGCCATTTTCTTTAGTCCTTGGTAGCTGCGGAAACTCCCTTTGTATATTTCTCTAAGAATTGTGTCTGCTAGCTCAGGTTCTGCTCATCTATGCCATGAGTCAATATGCCCATGCTTGTATATAAAACCACCATTCATAGCATATTGCAATGCATTCCTCTTGACCATCCTTGCTTCCCTTTCATCTTATAGCAGTGTTTCATGCTCCAAGTAGTTTCCGATAGATGTTTTCCAGTTAGCCATTGTGCTTTGTATTTCTCTAATCAGCTCGGCATTAGTCGACCTCCTGTTTAACTCTTTCACCAGAACTGATTTGGTTAAGTGTGCATGCGCTGAAGACCAACTTACTCAGAGCATTTGCTCCAGTGTTATGTGATATCGGGACTCTCATGATGTCGAACTCTTCGATAGTACCAAACTCTTGACCCTACCACAATAATTCATCATCGTTGGCTCCTTAGTAGCTTGCTGCTCATTATACTGGTTAGCCACTAACATGGAATCTCCTTGAGCCAACATTTTTTTGCCCATAACTTCTTGGCTATCTCCATGCCTACTATCAATACTTAATACTCTTCCTCGTTGTTTGAGGCTGAGGGCTTGAAATGTAGAGCATAGGTTGCCTCCATACCTTTCGAGGTGGAAATCACCAAGCCAACACTAGCTTTTTCCACTCTGGATGCCCCATCTACATACAACTTCCATACCTCTTGGCCAGTCAACCTGCCCTGCACTACATTGTCCAGCCTGGTCTACTTTGATACTGCCCCTATATCTAGCTTCCAGGGTATTTCAACTAAAAATTCTACTATCACATGTCTTTTTATCGCTTTTCGTGGGCGTACTCATCTACAACCCACTTTACTAATCTTTCTAATGCTTTTGATCGGGTAAGGATTGACTTTAGTGGTTGGTTGGTTAGCACTGCCACATGATGTGCCTCGAAGTACTATCTCAGCCTCCTTGCTACATGGACAAGGGCCAACGCAAGCTTCTCCTGGTTCGTGTAACCCCGCTTAGGGTCCTACAACGCCCGACCCCAGTAATACACTGGCCACTTTATTTTGTTTTCCTCCTTGATTAACACAACGTTGATTTCCTCTTCACTTGCTGCCCCATAAAAGTATGAATTTCCCCCTATTGTGAGCTGGTAAGAGTGGGAACATATTTCAGATGGGCCTTCAGCTCCGTGAATGCCTTCTCTTCCTGCACTCCCTACTGTACAGTTCCCTTCTTATCTATGCATCCTTTTAACATTTTAAAGAAAGGTTGTGCTCTCTCTGCCGCCCTTGACATGAAACGGTTCATAGCTGTCAGCTTCCCGTTCAGGCTCCACATCTCTTTGACTATACTGGGTGATTTCATCTTGATAATTGCTTTTACTTTCTTCGGGTTTGCCTATACCCTCAGTTCAACACCATGTGCCCTAGAAATTTTCCTGCCCCCACTTCAAATTGACACTTGGTTGGGTTTAGCATCATTCTTGTCTCTCTAAACCGCCTCAAGGTTTCCTTCACATCCTCTACAAAAGGTCTCGCATTGGGTGCTCTTAATCACCCTGTCATCCACGTATACCTCCAAGTTCCTTCCGATATGACCCTAAAAGATCCTATTCACCACCCTTGATATGTTGCACCAGCATTCCTCAGGCTGAAGGTATCATTCGATATCTGAAGGCTTCTTTCTCTGTTATAAATGCAATCTTCTCTACGTCACTCTCTAGCATGGGGACTCGATGATATCTCTTATATGCATCGAGAAAGCATTTAATTAGATAGTTGGTAAGGGCATCTACCATTTGGTCAATGACCGATAATGGGTAGAAGTCTTTAGTGCAGGCCTTTTTCAGGTTTGTGTAGTCTACGCACATCCTCCAGTTATCATCCACTTTTTTCACAAGGACCGGGTTTGACCCGCATCCGCGAGGTCATTTTTTTACCAAATTATCCACGGGCACGTTTCAAAGATAAATTTGTAAGTTTCTCTTGTGCTTACTACTAACTGCAATAGAGTAGGTAGTGAAAATTTTGGGGTCGTCCACAGAGATACTAGAATTTAAAAGTTGCATGCAAACAGAGAGAGTAGAAACTATAAATGATTAGTCTTGGGGATATTTGTGTAACATGACCTATTGATGACTTTGATCCTAGATTCTATCATATGTAAGACATATAAACCTATCTCATGCATATGTCACATAGTGTGGAGAAGGCTGGGAATTCCCAATATCTACCACACAAAGGTTTGGCTTCACTTAAAGTCAACACACCGTCTCTATAATTAGGGAATTTCACTGATCAACCTGTTGGATCCGCCTTTCTTTCCCCGTCAATCTCACTCCTGATGCTAACGAGCCCCTGTTTAAAAGAACTCAGCCTTGCGTAGGTCGCAACCATTAGGTACGAAAGCGAGGATAATATATCCTGGGTACTCCACTATGGACACTAATCCCTAACCCTAGAGAGGCAAAAGAATTGGAATCTCGCACTACTACAAACTAAGGCTACCGTAACACTTTCATTGCAACACTAATTAAAAATGTTACAATAGTTTATAAAGTGTTACTTAAAACTTTAAAAAGTGTTACATGAATATTGAAAAGTGTTGCCCAAATTTTAAAAAGTATTACGTTAGATCTACTGTAACAGCACCTAAGGTAATTCTTGTAAATTTTTTGTTGTAGGTTCAACTTAATATTGTAGGCACCTAAAGTAACACTTTTGCAAGGATTACCTTAGGTGATGCTACATTGATCTAACGTAACACTTTTTAAATTTTAGGTAATACTTTTCAATATTTATGTAACATTTTTCAATGGTTTAAGTAACACTTTATAATTTATTATAACATTTTTAATAAGTGTTGCAAGGAAAGTGTTACGATAGCTCTATTTTGTAGTAGTGTTGTGATGACTCTAGGGTTGACATGGCCCTAGTCACTACAAACTATCATGCTCATCTATTGGGGTAAGCCAAGGGTTTCCCCTCGTTAAGGATTATTCTAGTGCCCCTAACATGATCTTTACAACTAGACAACTACAGTTAGAGTCTAACGATAAAGACGATACTCTTGGGGTAGCATGAATGTACTCACCTCCCTGGTACTCTCGAATCTACAATAGCCTAATCTAACACTCCCAAGATAGAAACCAAGCCTAGCACGATCTTGTACAATGCTTGAATCTATGGATGCATCACAAATCATAATGGCAAAAATCTTACAAGAATGTAAAGTAAAAAAATCAAGCACAACTATTCATAGTACATAAAGATAGGGAAATCTAAGAATCTCACAAAGTCAACATCAAGTCATGAATACCAATATTTCCCCAAGAAATAAACTACTCAAGAGCAGTTGAATACAAAGCAATCATTGGATTCAATGTCATAGGCAAAACTAGGGAAAAAAATAAAGATGGGAGATAACCTCCCTCTTCCTTCCTACTCTTAGATCTAGAAATAATGACCAAAACTTCTAAAAGAACTAAGAATGAAAAGGAGGAAAGAGAAGAAGAAATCTAGAGAGAGGGAATTCTCCTCCTGCCTATCAAAAACTAAGATCTACGTTATGGCTAGTTACTAAACCCTAGGAGACTAAAGGCTCCTTATATAGGAGAATATAAATAGGCATCTAAAGGCTAAAGTTTGAAAAACCCTAGTGAAACGCTAATGCCACCCCTAGTGACACATCAGCACGGGATGTGCAATAGTGCACGGTTGATCTGTGCCTAAAAGTATGTGTTAACCAATGCATTTAGCACACTTATTAGTATCTTTTATATGGTTGATTGCTAGGTTTAATTGAGTTTATATGAAAAGGGGTTTAGATAGCATTTGTTGGTTCTCTTGTCTAAATCCTTCGTTTTGTAGATTTATTTAGACCTAATGGCTACTATGTCTTTATGAGCATCTAGATCCTATTTTGTGACCTTTATTGTAGATTGCTAATAAGTACATCAGAGTAGTTTATTGGAGGCCATTCGCTAGAATGGTAGTAGACCGTAGAAGGTCATTTGCAAGGATGGTGGAAGACTAAATACCAAGGATCGAAATGTGGTAGAAGTCAAATAAGAAAGACAAAGAAGCAAAGGAATTGAGAGTTGAGAGTTGTACAGAGCTTTGGGAATGATCTAAGAATGCAAACAGAGAGAGTAAAAAACTATAATTAACTAGTCTTGAGGATATGTGTGTAACATGACCGATTGATGACTTTGATCCTAGATTTCATCACATGTAAGACATATAAACCTATACCATACCCATGTCACATAGTGTAGAGATGGATGGGAATTTCCAATAGTTATCACACAAAGGTTAGACTCCACTTTAAAGCCAACAAACCGCCTCTGTAATTATGAAAATTGTGCCAATCGACCTATTAATCGATTCCTCTTTCCCCATCAATCTCACTCCCGATGCTAATGAGCTCTCGCTTAAAGGCACTCAGCCTTGTGCAGGTCGCAACCGTTAGGTACAAGAGTGAGGACAATATGTCTCGGGCACTCCGTTATGGACCCCAATCCTTAGACCTAGAAAGGCAAAAAAATTGGCCTCTCGTGATGACTCTGGGGTTGACATGACCCTAGTCGCTACAAAACAACGCTAGTTGCTAAAAACTATCATGCTCATCTATTGGGTTAATCCAAGGGTTTCCCCTCGGTAAATATTAGTCTAGTGCTCCTAACATGCACTTTACTACACAACTATCCAATTAGAGTTAGAGTCTAACGATCAGGATGGTACTCTTGGGGTAGCATAAATGCACTCACCTCCCAGGTACTCTCTAATCTACAATAGCCCTAATCTAACACTCCCAAGATAGCAAGTAAGCCTAGCATGATATTATACTATGCATGAATCTGTGGATGCATCACAAATTATAATATGGCATAACTCTTACAAGAATATAAAGTATAAATCAATCACAATTGTTCATAGTACATAAAGATATGGAAATCTAAGAATCTCACAAAGTCAACATCAAGTCATGAATACAAATATTTCCCCAAGAAATAAACTACTCTAGAGCCATTGAATCCAATGCAATCATTGGATTTAGTGCCATAGACAAAACAAGGAAAAATAAATGAAGAGAGAAGATAAGCTGTCTCTTCCTACCTACTCTTAGATCTAGAAATAATGACCAAAACTTCTAAAAGAACTAATAACTAAAAGGATGAAAGAGAAGAAGAACTCTAGAGAGAGAGAATTATCCTCTTCCTTCCTTCCTACCTACCAAAAACTAGGATCTAAATTATGGAAACTTACTAAACCCTAGGAGACTAAAGACTCCCTATATATGAGAAGATAAATGGGCCTCTAAAGGATTAAGTTTGGAAAGCCCTTGTGAAACCCTAATGCAACCCCTAGTTCCACATCAGCATGAGCCATACAATAGTGAACATCCCACGCCACACGGTCATGCAAAAGTACGGGGGCATAGACTGGAGGTGTTCCTTGTATGTTTTGAGCATATGGCCCATGCAAAAGTATGCGGGTCGCGGTCTGTAACCGTGTTCATCGTCTTCTGAGTGTATGGGTCATGCAAGATTGTGTGGCCCGTGGCTTGGACTTCATCTTCTTGGCATGAGCTCTGCAAATGTACATGGGTCGTGCCAGTCTTCAACACTTCCAAAACTTTATTTTTTTCCTTCAACGTGTATGCACTGCTATAGGTGAATCACTTATCACCCTTAGAGGCTGATTCTTCTCGGATCATTCCTAGAACCCGATTCAACCTCCTAGATAACAATTCATTCGCTTCTTTGTCTTCCTTTTTTTACCCTTCTATCTACTACCACATTTTAACTCGTGGCCTTCAGTATTTTACCATCCTTTCAAATGGCCTTTACTAAACTACTCTGAAGTTCTTACGCGCGATCTACAAATAAGCTCACAAAATAGAATCTAGATGCTCATAAGGAAAAAATCCATTAGACTCAAAATCGGTTACAAAATGAAGGATTTAGATATGAAACCGAAAATGGTCATCTAAATCCATTTATGATATAAACCTATCCAAACCTAACAATCTACCCACAAAATGATAACAAACGTGATTTTAAATGCTTTAGGAAATACATGCATTTGACGTCTCATCTAGGTTTTCCAAATATGTTGGGTAGGGAATTTCTTTCAATATTCCCGCCGCTAATAGCTGGCTCACCTCACTGTTGATTGACTTATTCCTCTATCTATATGTCATTATCTTATTTTCCTTGACGAGCTTATAGGACGGCTCCACTTTGAGTTCATGGTAACCAATTTCCTTTGAAACCCCTGTCATATCTTCTGACCTCCAGGATAAGACGTGTATGTTCTCTTTCAATACCTTTATAAGCTCTTTCTTTACATATGGTGGTATAGATGCTCCCACCTTCACTAACTGGCTTTCGTCTAGATGGACCACCTACACCTCCATGTCTAGCTTGGTTGGGTCGTTTCTGCTTGCAACTAGCCTTGCAGTTTTATTGGGTTTCTCTTCATGGGTCATCCCCGCATCCTTCCACTTGCGCTTGCTGAGAGCGATCCGGTGACATTCTCTCACTTTCTGCTTGTCTCTCCTGACCGTGGCTATCCCACTTTTGTTGGGAACTTTAGATGCAAATGCAAGTTTGACATTATCCCTTTTAGCAGTGCAAGGTATAGTCTGCCCAGTATCCGGTTGTACAAGTTGTTCACTTTCACAATGGTGAACTCCATGTCCACCGCCTTACCTTTGTCCCATTCCCCTACATTGACTGGAAGGAGAATCATTTCTTTCAGGTAAACGGTTGTGTCTGCGAAGTTGACTAGTGGGGTATCCATTGGCTCTAGTTTCCTCTTTGTATTTTCATCCAACTTCTCAAAGCAGTGCCAATACACTATTTTTGTTGAACTCCCACCATCCATGTATGCCCGATGAATCTTCTTGTCTATCACCCTGACCATTATCAATCACTGCATCACTGCCGGCCGACCTTTCCGGTGGTATCAGACATGATTACTTAATCCACGCTTAACTCTATGTCCGTCAGATTTTCCTGTGGTGTCAGCTTGCAACTTGCCTTCTTATGGGATTTTGTGCTTCCTTCATCGCTCCCTTCTATAATGGAGCATATGTTTGTTACTGTTGGTGCTAGACTATTTTCCACGGGGGTTCTTTTTCTCTGCCTCTTGCCTGTTTTTCCCATGGTTTCAACCCTTGCTATCTCCTTGACCTTACTACAAACTTGCCCCCTCTCTGGGCTTTTGGCTCTGCCTCGACCATATTGTGTCTTACGGGGGTCTATTTTTCATGCTCCCACTCTGATACATGGCTTTGTTGTGAGACCTCACATCTTTATCTAGATGTGCTTGTTGTCCATTCCGGACACATTCTTATATATTCGCCTTCAATTGAATAAAGTTGTATGTGTCATGACCATGGTCATCACGATAGTTGAAAAAATGATATCTATCTCTCTCGTTGGGTTCAAACTTCATTTTCATAGGAGAATCCAGTATATTCTTTCCTGCCAATAAGGTCAAGATGTCCTTAGATGTTTAATTGAGGGGTGTGATGGTTTTGTCCGCCCTATCTGACCTGCTTGACCTGCTGTGTTTTGTTATCATTTTAAACCTATATCCATATGTATCTATATTTTGCTGTCCAACACCTGCCTGAGCTTCATTCCTCCTTTTGTCAACGATGTCTGACCTACTGAAAGTACCAACTCTCCTCATCAGCTCATCATTTGTCTTTGGCGGGTCAAGCACGCAGTCTTTTGGTGTGTCCATTTTATACTGTTATTTTGGGACTTTTGGATTCACTTTTATACACTTTTGTGCTCTATTAGTGGCATTTCACCTTGGAATTCTCTAAGAGAAGGTAAGAGCGGCTTTACGCTTTTATTACTCTTCTAGCGAATTTTGTGTGACAGGGAAAATGTTTGAAGACTTTGAACACTTTGAATTCTATCTTTGAAGATTTGAATACCATCTTTTGAGCTTTGAAGACTAGAAGGATTAAATAAAAGTTATGAGAAGAGGAGGACTTGAGACAAAGAGAAGAAAGAAATCAAGGTGCTAAATCTGGGCTCCGTCGCGACTCGCGATGGTTTCATCGCGACTCACGACAGACGGGTAGCTAGAAAGTCTTTCCTTCTTTTTTGTACTATAAATACCAACCTTATCCTCTCTTTTCAGCATACTTTTTCTCTCATTCTTTCTGCTATTTTCTGGGTTTCAAACCCTAATTTCTTCTTCTTTATTTTCTTAGTTTTTGTAGATTAGTTATGTATTTTAGTAATCTAGGGTAGTAATATCCTTGGGAGCAATGGATTGAAGCTTCCTTATCTATGTCTTGAGAATCATTTC
>JAULKM010100468.1:0-26356 GCA_032355605.1 Rubia tinctorum
GGTCTGCTCCTTGAGAACTTGCCAATTAGTGTCCATTTCAGCGGAGCCTCAAGCCTTTCGCATTCCTCAGTTGTGAAACTCAACCCCGGCTCACCCAAATGGTCAATCCTTTGCTTCGGTCTGTCAGTTGATAGCTCCGGGAATGGCTGAATTACTTCAAGGAGTTGATTGTTTAAAGCTTGGGCATAAGAGAAAGAGGGTTTAGGTATCGGTGGTGGCTCCGCCATCGCGGCGGCGCCGGATGGTTGAGGGCGAAACACTGTTTACGATTTTGAATCGGAAGGAGCATAGGAGAGGGGACCAGAGTGAAACAACTTCTTGTATTTGGAAAGAGATGAATGGTTAATTGGACCAGGGGTATACATGTCATTTTAGAATTAATTTTTTTAAAAATAATTCTTTATTAGACTAGAAAGAGTGCGAATTTATGTGGGACATCAAAATAAGGAAAAAATGCAAATAAAGATGGGAAGGAATGAGTAGTAAATAAGATAAATAAAAAAGAGAAGAAGGAAATAGATAAGGAGAAGTCTCTTGTTAGACCGAGTAACGGTTAGACTAATCATGAAATACATTGTTTCAATAACTTTTAGCGTCATATTATAATTATTTATACATTGTGCGAGATACATTTTCAAAGGTTTTCAAATTTATAGAAACATCGTCGTAATAAATAAAAACAAACATCAAATCACCACATTAGTTATATCAATTATAAAATGTCTCCGTCTAATAGTTAATCAGTATAAAACAAAACTTTCCTAATACATACTCCTTTCGTCCCATTTTAAACTTCCTATTTTCCTTTTTGGAACGCCCCACTATAAACTTTCTAATTCTAAACTTTTTACATTTTGTCATAAATATGTAGCCATAACTCTTCATTTCATTTTATTGATGTAGGCCCACTTTCATCACTCATTAAAAAGATATCACTCATTAAAAAGATGTCACATATACATTTTTTAAAGTTTGTGCAAAAAATAATTAGTAAGTTTAAAGTGGTACGAATGGAGTAGACATCTATAAACATTAAATACTATTAAAACAAGGAGATGGTCTACCGTTAGGCACAGACTAAATTTTAGGTACAGACTTTTGGGCAATTCTAATCATATTCTTCTTTAGGGGCTCATCCCTAATTTTATCAGGGATACCTTTCCCCAATATTTTACCAGGAACTTTCCCCAATTCTTCTTCCTCTACTGTGATCTGCAAAATATATTTTATAGATCAAATAAATATCAACAAAAAAATTAAATATCAAATAAATATCAACAAAAAATTACAAAACATCAACATAATCGCCTGAAAATCATATGTATCAAGTACAACTAACAAAAGAGCAGTTGAAAATCATAAAACATCATCTGCAATCACAACAAAAGAATGTAAAAAAATAATCAAATAAATATCAACAAAAAATTGTAAAACATCAACATAATCGCCAAACTAAAAATCATAAACATCAACTACAATCGTAGCAATTTTTTTTAAATCAAATATATAATCAATCAAAAATTGCAAAACATCAACATAATCACCAAACTGAAACCATAAACATCAACTACAACTAATAATATAGCAATTGAAAATCATAACACATCAACTACAACTAACAGAACATCAACACATTCATTAAACATCAACTACAACTAACAAAACGTCAACTGAAAATCAAAGAACATCTGTACACCTTACATTGTCAAATTAAATATCAACTTTAAAGCGAAAACCTCAATAAACTACATGTAAACATCCACTATAACTACCGAAACATCAACAGAAAATCATAAAACATCAACAAAGGTTAAATTGTCAAATTAAATATCAACTTTAAAATGTCAAACTGAAAATCATAAACATTAACTATAACTAACAAAACATCAATAAAGCTTAAATTGTCAATGTAAATATCAATTTCTAAACGTCAAACTGAAAATCATAAAAAATCAACTACAACTAACAAAATATCAACTAAAAATCATAAAACATCATCAAAAACTTAATTTATCAAATTAAATATCAATTTCAATACATCAAACAAAAAATCACAAACATCAATTACAACTAAAAAAAACATCAACTAAAAATTATAAAACATCAAATCACCATTGAAAAATAATCAAATCCCCTTAAAACATAAAATGCTTCACATGTGCTTCGAAAGACAATTTTTTTATTGAACTACAAAAACCGAAAAATAAATTTGTCTTTTTGCTTTAATAAACTTAGCAAAATGCTCTGCTTTCGGAGAATACGCAATGAAAGGTGAAGGTTCGGTGAGAAGAAGAGGACGTCTAACCTTTTCTCCGGTGCTTGAAACTTCCAAACATAACCGAAATTCAAACCTTCGGTATTCTGCAAGTTACAATAGGAAAATGGAGTTATTTTATTACAAATAGGCAGTAAATAAAGTTTATTACAGTGAATTAGGCATGGTTTAGTGGTAATCCAAATCTCTATAACAGAGAGATTCAGGGTTCAAACCACATCATGTCAAGAATTGTGAATATTAGAGTAATTTCTTTATATGGATTACCCAGAGTTATGGGACCGTGGTGGTGGCCCCGCTGTGGTTTCCCAACCTGCAGGCGCAAATCCGGTGGCGGTTTCCGGCTGCTGTTTCCAGCGAAGAAAAGAAAAACAAGAAAATGAAATTAATTTATGAAATTTTATATATAGAACAAAGTTATTGTATTTGCATAGAAAACCCTCCACTTTTGAGCGGTTTTTAAAAAAACTCATCTTAGTTAAAAATATATAATAATTGCATAATGACCTCTACTTAAAGTTTAGGTTGAGTTAAATAAGATTTTGTGTATTATATTTCTAACTGAAGACTTTCCTCTAAGAGTGAGTCTCCTGACAGACAACCTCTCCATAAGTTTATGAACAGACCACTTATTTTTCACCTTATACACTGCACTTGTTAAATTAAATACTAAATTTTGAAATTTTGAAAATATTTTTTATATTATATATTTTTATATTTTCACATTCAAAAATATATTATAACTTGTTTTCACTTTTAAAATACAATATTTAAATTTTATTAAAAAATACGACATTTAAGGTAAAAACCACTGAGAACTGTCCATAAACTTATGGAAATACCACTTTTCCTAAAACTTTCTCTTCTTCTAAAACTATTCAACCACTTATCATTAGATCATATATATAGGCCATATTGTCCTTAGCTTATCTGCATTTCAATTCAGTTCAGTACAAATCAATTCAGTTCAGTTTAGTTCAACAAAATATAGTTTAATTTAGTCATATTACTACGAGTATTATTTTCAAATAAACTTATTTTAGTTTAGTTCAGTTCATTTTCAATTCAATTGATTTCAGATCAGATCAGATCAGTTCTAGAGAACATGGCCTTGTTTACCTCATTTAAATTGAATTAAAGCATAGTATTTCCTTATAAATGTAAAGAGCAAATGAGTACCGCCACTTTTTGGGTACATACACTAGTGGATAATTTAAGGTGGTTTTACCGTATTATAAAAGGCACATTTCATACGCCTTCCCTGACTCTGCATTTAATCTTACAATGAGTAAAAGCAGTTTAAAATTGCCTTTAATCAGGATTCAAATTCAGTTCCAAATTCGGAACCTATATCCCAGGTTCTAAAAAAACTACCTAATATTGAGGTTTCTGGTAGTCGTGAAGCAAAAAATATAGAAAGATCACGCTCAAATCATCAACAGAGAAACATGGAGGACCGATTTGATAAACCAATAGAGAATCTTCCAGAAGTTGAAAACCTCAAAGCTTTAACCTCATTACATTCAAAGAGTTTACCGGAAATTTGAAAATCTCAAACCTTAATACAAAAATTAACCTCGAAATAGTAAATTCAGATATGGTGAAGGTGTCCAGTGGTGGAGGTGAAAAAATTTGCGACATAGGCTACGAAGGTGATGGTACTTCACGAGGGTGCAGGGGCTTCACGATGGTGACGCGTGATGGTGATGAGGTTGAGGAGAGGTGGCGATGGATTAGAGGGATGGAGGCGTTCGATCAATGGCAAAGGGATGGATGGATGGGTGGAGGTCGTTTGATTGGTGGCAAAGTGAATAGAGGGGGTGAAGGTCGTTCGACTAGTAGAGGTGTACGTACAACGCTGAAGGAGATGCCTTCTTTCTTGTGTTTTTTGGAGAATAAATATTAAGGTGTGAATACCCTTAAACCTTTTTTTATAGTGGGCCAAATAATCCAACAAATACAACTCATGAAAGGCGGTTTTACAATAGAATCGCCTTTAATCAATGTCCATGCAAGAACCGCCTTTAATCAGTTTCAAACAGACTTTTAAATGAAGGGAAGCCATGAGAGATTAGGTCAGAGTTCGGAACCTTCTCACAAAAGCGGTTTCTCAAAAAATCAGATGAACCGCCTCTGATTGCTGTCTTTAATAGAGGTTTCTACATTAGTGATAAGACATTTACAAAAAAAACTTTCGATGTTCCAACATTAATAAAAACACCTAATATGCTAGCAAGGTCTGCAACTAATAGTTTGCGATTATATTTCATTTTAATGAGACCGTCTTTTATTAAGAACAAACTATAAATAGAGAAAATATAATATACTCCCTCCATCCTGGCTAAAAGTTTCTACTTTTTATTTTCATCTATTCCAACCAAAAAATCATAGTTTAACTATTTCCTTATTTGAACTCAAATAAATGACTGAAATTTGACCATCCCATTTCAATCTCTTCTCATGCCACATCAGCATGCATGAATGTCTGTGCGAAAAGGTAATAAGAACATTTGACTGGGACGAGGGTAGTAATTTTTTTTGATTTAGATTCAAGATATAATTAATATTTTTTAGGGATGATTTTCAAACCAGACACCAAATTAAATGGATTGAATTTTCAAATAATTGTAAAAAAACCTCTCCACATTGTCTTTCTTGACATCGTCGTTGTCCGTCATGGTCAGCCGCCGTGCTGCTGCTATGTTATGTGCATCACAGTTGTTTGATTGGAAGATCTGTCCAAAAATTTTCAAACAAGATCCAACTACTTTGTCATCAAAAAACTGAGCCTGGAACGACAAGTTCCTCTTTCGCGTCTCCCCGGAGCTCATTAGAAGGTTCACCGTCAGTGTCAACACCTCCGAAACTTAAAGGATTCCATAATCGGTAGTGGAAAATTTTCATTTGGTGTACGTCCACCGCTTTTCTGGAAGCTTTCAGGAGATTCTCAACATTGTCACTATCGTAGCACACGATGGTGTAGATAAAATCTGAGGGGAAATTTGAGATGGTTTTCATAGTGGAGGTTCTTTAGCTGTTTTTGGCTTTTTAGATCTTACGGTTCATGTCGAGTCATGGAATCAGGCAAGTAACCAGATATGTGTTTGGGTCAGGTTTTTTCAGTCGGTCAAATTTGTTTGTTGGGTTTGGTCATAAACCTAAAATCTAGAGTAATAACACAACTAATAAAAATAATTTTAAAAAATTAAAATAATTTTAAAAAATTAAAATAATAAAATTAAATTAGTTAAACATCAAATAAAATTATTAAATACACATCTAGTTAAAATAGTTAAAAATTAACTAAAAATACCAAAATACACATCTAGTTAAAATAGTTAAAAATTAACTAAAAACACTAAAATACACTACGTTGTTGGTGTGCTTCCTGCTCACAAGGAAAGAAAAAATAGCAGCAAAGTAAAGTTAAGATTGAACAATGGAGGTTCTTTAGCTCATTCTGGCATTCGGTTCTTAAGGATGGTGTCGAGTCATGGAATCAAGCGAGAAACCAGATATGTGTTCGGGTTGGGTTTGTTCAGTAAGCCAAATTCGTTCATTGATGTTGGTAATAACCCTCAAATCTAGAGTAATAACATAACTAATAAAAATAATTAAAAAAACAAATAAAAAACAAAATATCAATTAAAATAGTTAAATATCAAATAAAATTATTTAAATACATATTTATTTAAAATGGTTTAAAATTAACTACAAACGCTAAAAATACACTACGTTGCTGGTGTGCTTCCTTCTCACAATAAAAAAATGAAGGGCGAGAAAGTAAAGTTAAGCATTGATTGTTTGCAGCATGGAAGCAAATTACACTAAACACTAATTCTATATCTATATTAAAAAAAGATTTTTTTTTTGTTCTTTCATCTAGTTGATAAAAAAAACTAGAGAAGTTATAGAAAAGTGTTTGAAAATTCCTAAAGCAAGTTTAAGGCTTAGGCTATTGGTTGTTAGATGGGGTGCGGGATACTATGGCTCTCGTGAACTACTCCATAGGCATCAGATTACCAAAAAAAAGTGCTTCCAGCCTATAACTCTTTTTGATTGGGGGGGGGGGGGGGAGTTACGCCCTAGATAAGGAACGTGAAATCATAATTAATGAGAGAAACAACTCAATTCTATCATCTTTGGCAAACCTGGTGCAGCATGGCTCACTGGCGGTGTCTTCGGAGGTTGTAAGCTCAGATGAACCAAAGCTCACTTCCTCAGGGAGCCGGGCTTCTGGATTTCTTCTCTCGGCCCTTGAGTTAGTTGTAACTTTTAAATTCATCACCATCAGCTGCTTTGACCTTAAGTATCTCTGTCCTCATATACTCCATTTGACTTGTTGAGCCACAATGTACAAATCACTGATGTTTTGTAAGTGTTCGTCTGCTTCGTTTTTAGTTGTTTGGAAGTCATAATGTAAGCGTAGGGCAAAAAAATTAGTTTTTCTTGGTCTAAATTTAATATTATGTTCCCTAATTCGATAACCCATGTCATAAAAGATTTGGGTTTAAGGAGTACCAAACTGATCAGATGATTAGTGAGACGTTGAAAATCATGGATGACTTAGGTGATTGCATCTTCAAAGTATAATAGGCTGTAGAGCTATGTTTGTTGATTGTTATATTCGCCTTGTGGGTAGTAACTTTTTACTGTTGGATGTGATCAACTTTTTCCTTTGTTTGGTTCAACTTCGGGGTGACTATGATTTTGACTAATAGGTATAGGGCTTGTATTTGGGGATTCAAAGCAGAGTGTTCGAAGGAGACCTTTAGTGGATAATTCCAATTGTGGTCTAGTAGCTAACCATGCCTCGTTATTTATTCTTATAAAGGTGTGTCACTAGTCATATACTAGATGGGAATAAAATAATGTGGTAAGCACATTGCCCTCTCCAGGGGTTCTTTTTCTAGACTTCCTATAGCTGGTGTCCGTCTAAGTACGTTGTTTTGCATCACGGTCGAATATTGGCTTCACTATTCGAAGAATTACTATGGGCTTCTTGTTCATTCTGGGGTATTTTTTTGGGTATTTTGGTAGCTAAAAATCTCCAGGAATCGAGGTCACTATGGTTTTGTTTAGTCGAGAAGTATGTATCCCGATGATTACTAATCCCATATATGTTTGATGTTAGTGACCATGCTGCCTTTTGGATCCTGTGTCCCTATACACTCTATATTTCACAATTTTCAGCACCATGTACTTATTCTTCCTGAGAAATATCTTTTACAACTTGTAACATATGTAACCTACCTTTCTTACATGCTTCTGGCAAGGTTTCGAGCATCGATTACCCATCAGAGCTAAGATTTGAGGATTTTTGGTGTCTCTTTGGTATCTGATGTGCAACCATGCAACGTTAAATACATGGGCACATGAAATTCAAAGATAATACTTGTATGTTGCTTCCTATTTACTCCTAACTACCAAGAATAGTAGTTGGTGGTAACTTCGGGTGTCGTCCTCATAAACCAATGGGTTTAAAGGATAGTTTTGCGTAATTGCACAAACAAGCGTCACCAAGTGTGTGTGTGTGTGTGTGTGTGTTTATAACCATGGGGATTTTGTGTGAGTAATTGATCTACCAACTAATAGCATGCAAAACTAAACAACGATGTAAATATGATACTAACTAGCCTTGGGGGAATTTTCCACACATATAAGAAATTACTCCCAAATCCTAATTCATGCTTTATCACACCGTGGGAAAATGTGAGAAGTAAGATTGAAACAAAATGAGAGGTTGGGATAAAAACCCGAGAGGGCTCCTAGGCAGAATGAGATAAAGGAGATAAATACTTATGTGAATGCTCATTTTTCCATTTTGGTGAAATTTTCGGGCATATTAGTCTCCTCTTGTTGGCTTTTTTATTTTGAAATCTTGCATGTGATATTGCCAAAAATTTTGTGTAATTTTGGGTAGAAATTTTCTTATGTTGAAATGTAGGAAATGGGTAGTCATTCATATTTTTAGCTTTGGGGAGTTCTCAGTTAGGTAATTCAAATTATGCTTGGAGTAGATTTCTAGGAGTACCCCTTAGACTTTTTTTATTCTTTCTCGATAATGAGTAATTGTTTAAGTGTGGGGAATTTGATGTGCCCAATGTGAGCACCATTTTCAGGAAAAAACTTTCAAAGGAAGAAAGCGAAGCTCAATGACATCGCTTGAATACTCTTCATGGATGGAGCTTACAGTGGAGAACGATGCATCAGTGGAATACAATTAATGAGACCTAAAGAAGAACAATACAAAATAAACATTTTATTTCTATTTCTAGATGACAAACAATGAAGCATAACATGAAACACTCATCAGTGGCTCGAGCCTAGCAGTGAGGATGAATAGTCAAATTATCCAAGTATTTAGTAATTTAAAATTGTACTACACCAAGTCCTAGGAAACTAATATTTACACGATAACCAATTGAGCAAATACTTGAATAAATTTGGACAGTTAATCAAGAAATTTGACTACTTTAAAATTAGTCAAATTTCGCAAACAGAGAATGTTAAAGAAGATTCACTAAGCAAATTAGCAACATTCGGGTGTACAAGCTTGCAAAAACAAAGAGATGTTATAGTGGTGGTTATATTAGTGTGTCACAACCACTCAGTAGTGGCCCAAATTCAATCAAACGGAAGTAGTTGAATGACCCCATTCATTTGGTACCTGGAACATTGACACCAATAGGACAACGAGAAAGAGGCCAAGAGAGGGGAGCTCAAGTAACCAACATATACCTATGTTAGGGGAGTTTTGTACAAAAGAGGGTATCTAACATCTTGGTTACATAGTATGAGGCTAGAGCACACGTTGCGCATAATTCAGGAGATGCATGAAGGATCATGTAGAGCACACCAAGGGGAGATAACTATTGCCAAAAGGATCATGCAATAAATATACTATTGGCCAATAATCTTCATCGATACCCACAACTCCGTACAATGATGCAAAAATTGCCAACTTAAAAAAGTAGTACCAAATAAGCCACAAACCAAACTTATAGGAATCTATAGTTCATGGCCCTTCAGAAATAGAGCATTGACATCACCAAACTTTCCTAAAAAGCATGGGAGGAGACAAATTTGTGGTTGCTATGATTATTTCACTAAGTGGGTAGAGGAAAAGGGAATACAAGCCTTCATTGTACATAAACCATGCTATTATCATAGTTGAGTATATTCATTACCTCAACGTGAAATCACCGTGTACGTACATACCTAAATGCTTACAACGCTAATTTGAACATCCATCCAACCTACCTAGTTTTACAATTGTGAAATCATCACCCCAACCAAAAGGGAGGGGGGGACACAACACGCAATCACAAGAACTCATGATTCATAGCTTTGTACACCAGCAAGAGAACACACCTGATACGAATTCGGATTTTCTAATTTATTTTTTGAGATTAGGGTTTTAAGAGGATAAAACTATACTCTTTTTCCTCTAGGTTTTTTAGTGAGATTGTGTGATCATTTTAGTTTATTTTTATTATTATGAATAAAGCCCATAAACTCGGCCATGTTTGCTTGGAAGAGTTTTGGCTATATTTTAAATTAGGGTTTAAAATATTTAGTTCTGATTAGATTAGATTAGATTAAGTAATATTCATTCAAGCATGTAGATTGTTGAATTTCAGCATAATTGGGATTAAATTAGGCATTTTAGTTTTTATATGGTTTTACCTTCTTATGTTTCCATAAGTTAGAGGTCACAATAACTCTTCATCTTGCAATCACAACAACTCATCATTCATAGCTTTGTAGAATAGCAAGAGAACACACCTAATACGAATTTGGGTTTTAAGAGGATAACACTATACTCCTTTTCACACTGGATTTTTTTAGTGAGGTAGTGTGATCAGTTTAGTTTATTTTTATTATTATGAATAAAGGCCATAAACTCTTAAATGAATCTCCTTGCGAAGACTCTGAATTGCGGAATTTTGAGAAGCTCTCTTAACGAAAGTTGATCGAAGCACCCTCTAGAAATCAAGAAGACACAGATGAAGTCTAGTTAAGAACACAACTTTATGATCTTCACTAACACAAGGGAATAATTCGCATGAACCCAAGCACTACTTATACCAAGTTAACACAAAGAACTGCTACGGTTCTCAACACTAATTTATAATGTAAACAAATCTAATTGTTCAACGCTTAATAAGAAAAGAGTGTAAAATCAAATTGTGAATATATGGTTGATAAAAGTGTGTTTAAATTGGTTAATGGCTTCCCCTATTTATCGGTAGGAATTAGGCCATCTCTAACTTATGGCAACGTAAGAAGCTAAAACCAAATCAAACTAAAATACCTAATTTAATCCTAATTATGATGAAATTCAACAATCTACATGCTTGAATGAATATTACTTAATCTAATCTAATCATAACTGAATATTCTAAATCCTAATTTAAAATATAGCTGAAACTCTTCTAAGCCGGCATGGCCGAGTTTATGGGCTTTATTCACAATAATAAAAATAAACTAAAATGATGACACTACCTCACTAAAAAAACTTGGTGGAAAAGAGTATAGTTTTATCCTCCTAAAACCCTAATCGCAAAAATAAGTTGGAAAACCCTAATTCATATCAATTACACAACCAAGCTAGCATGATATATCTATCAGTGAACCAAGTAAGTTTGTTACGAAGGGGTCTTCTAGAAACTAATACACCAATCTCTTCATCTTCATATTCATAATCACATACATAAGTATTCAACTTTGTGACCACATATATATTTAGAAGATCATATAGCCACAAAAAGTTGCAATACATTCTCATATATATAATAGCCAAAGCTTACATAGTAGTTAGAATTCAACAATTGGCATTCGCTAATGCAATAGATATGAAAAATAAACAAATTACAAAAATGATGCGATGTTACATTTGCTAATTGGTCGTCACTAGATAGACCAATCGAAGACTTGTTCATGCTAACAGACGAAGAGAAGCGCGAGAAAAAACTTAGAGAACAAGTCAAGCTTGTTTTGATGATGAAATTAAAGATCTGGATCTCAATGATAAGAATACTCAATTTAGCTCCTAACATGTTTGGGGCTCGACCTCTAAATTACTAGTGCTCGTGGGCAATGAACAAATTGAAGAATCAAACTCCGTCTTCCATTCCCACTTAGGTTAAGCAGTTGTACCCAAAACTCTGAGCGCAGCCACAATCGCAAGAACCAGATTAGGCATCTTAGTAAAGACGACGTTAGAGATCCTAGAAAAAAGAACAAGGTGATTCACTTGGTCATTCCATATATCCCTTCGCTTACTAACCAACATGCAAGTTTGCCGAAAGAAACCCACTACTCCCTCTATCCCACCATTATTGGCATATTTAATCTTTCACGATTTTCAGTGATCATATTTGACCGTCAATAACTCTAGTTACATATAACAATTTCACGTAAAAAGGTAGTATTTAGAAAATAGACGTTAAGATGAATCTAACAATATCTCACATAATATATTTATTATAAATATATTTGCTCATATTTAGAGTCAAAGTTTTCTAAATTTGAATTTGAAAAAGTAAATATGCCAATAATGGTGGGAGGGAGGGAGTATTTTTTTATCACATCAGTGACCCGTGAGATACAAAACAACAAGGTTGCAATACATATATTCATGGGAGCTCGGTTTACCCTTTGGAAGATACCAAAAGGACATAAGAAAAAACTCAAGGAACGTTCTTCACATAATTTAACTACTTTCATGCACTGGAATTTTACTTATATGAGTAAAGACTTTTCTATAGAGATAAGAAACTTGTGACATGAAATCCTAGAAGGCATTCCTTTTTTTAGAAAGAGATTCTAGGAGAAGCTAATTTTTGTGGAGGAAGAACGATTTGTATTTATAGATGATAAGGGTCCGAGCCAAACCTCCCCTAAGTCGAAGGCTATGCTACTATTCTTCACTTGGGCCAGAGCCTATGCCACCATGTTCTATGGGCCCGAAGCCCAACGACAAGAAGGAAGATCTCAAATTTGATTCTACCCATAAGAATGCACTCACTTTCTCGGTCCAATTATGGTATATGTTGAATATCTGGATATTCTATTATGGAAAGAAACCTATTTGTATATGGAATGTTCATATTTATCCCCAACATTATTGGGAGAACTTAGTAAAATGAGAAATGAAGCCTATGAAGCAAAAACCCCTATAAACACAAAGATATTCTTTGATTCTATTCATTAAATTCTCAATACTCACATAGAATGCTTTTGGTTTGACTTTGGCATCGAAGCTTCTTCCGCTAGCCACCTACAGGGAGTTTGTTTTGCACACATGGTGCATTGAAGCAAGGTTCAACTATTAGATCACGATTCAACACACATTAATTGGTACGCCTGGAAGGACCCAATTTTCAACAATTGAACAACTTGTTCAATGACGCTCTTGAAGAGAACTACAAACGGAAATCCAAAACAACATTCAATTTACCACTAAAGGACGGCTCAAAAGCAGCCACTTGGCCAGTATCCCAGGTTACAATGGGAACAAGAACTCGTTCTGAGCTAGAGAGCATAAAAAATAAGTACCTCTAGTTTAGAGCAGCGGAGTTCGACGATCCTTTTCATATTGACACCAATTGTTGGCCAAACCAGGAGAAACACTGTGTTACCATTGCAAAATCGGAGAAGAGCATTGTTAGCTGTCTGACATATGCCTTTACAGTAGTAGGGATCCAACCCAGCAATCCTCGAATATAGAAAGAAATACATGGTTTCCCATAGTCACACCCACCAAGGCCGATATATCAACAAACTTCAGTACCACCAAAGATAGTGGTGTCGCATCCAATCCCACAATATGAGTCCATCAATGTAGAGTTTCACTCAAACCATAAGGAACCACCAACACCAGCAGCACTCTACTAAGGAAAAAATTCATTAATAGTAGTAAATCCTTCAAAGATCATCTAAGGTCAATCCGTGGACCATTCCTTGATCTTACCCTACATGGGCGACACCTCAACCATGATATTCAGGGCTAAATCCACATGCAAGAATGATCTCGTAACCACTCGAATACCTGTCCATGGACCCTAAAAATAGGCTAAAAATACAAAGCTCGGCACTATCAACCAAGAATGCAAGTATGTGCTCAGGAAGATTAGGGAAAATTTTCTTCACCGTTCATAACCTCTATAACAATAACACCATGGGATCATTCACAGAAGTAATAACCAAAATTATTGTCTATAATGGAGAAACATCTAGGGAAATTCCTAATAACCCAACATCAGGTCATAGAATCATGAAGCAGTCCTCCAAACATGAAGTGCAAATTGATGGGTTCTTACTTTATGGGGAAGGCATTGCAATGGTTCAAGTATCTGCCTCTAGGGAAGTTTGTCTATTTTCATGCTTTTGGCCAAAGCCTCTTAACCTAATTTTACCAGTAAGGAAGTGCACCAAAACTATGACAAACCTGCTGAATCTTTGGCTGAATTCTAATGAATCAACAATGCCTTTTTTATAAGTGTTACACGAATGAGAGTTTGGAAGTTGTAGACAGGACGGACTTAATAATTATCTCGGGATACATGAACAGTATGGCTAATAGCAAGCTATACAAAAAGCTTGTGCCCGATCCCCCAAACCACCATTCAGAAGCTTCAGAGCATTGTGGAAAGATACACTGAAGTGGAAGAAGTAACTAAATATAAGAGAGAAAATGAAAAGATTTATTTGAGTGGTGGGAAAGGACCAAACCTTCCAGCAAAGTCACAGGTAGGAGGATACACCCCACTAACACATTCAAGGAAACATATTCTAGCGTTAATCGTCATATCTTTCAGCCTCCTGCACCGAAGCCAGTCGATCGCAATAGGTTGACCTCAAATGATGTTTTAACTTTCACAAAGATCAAGGGCATGACACAAAAGAATGCTTTCAGCTAAAATGTGAAATTGAAAGATGCATCGGTTGCAGAATGCTTCAAGAAGTTCTCGAGCAATAAAGGATCAGCCAAGTAATTAAAGCCAACATCAAAATCAAAATTGAAGTAATGAGGAAACGATTGGCTACTGGGTAAAGAGTCACCAATGAACCATGCAATGGTGAATGTAATCAATAGAATAATAAAGGAAAATAGATAACAAAAAAGAGTTCGGGCCAACAGAAAAGTCTGATATGATCTAAAAACAAGCGCTTTATGGTGACAAAAATATCACATCCTTAAGTGATGATGTGGTACCTAACCACACCCACATTTTGATCCTGTGACGATGTCTGCTAACATATGGATACACTGGTTAAGAGGGTTTTCATCAATAGTGGGAATGGGTTGAAGTCATGTTCGCTCCTTGCTTTGATCAGCTATGACCCGGTGAGAAAAAATTAATAAAGTCTACGTCACCCTAGTAAGGATTCATTGGGAGAGCGGAATTTTTTAATGACATAATTTCAATGCCCGGTGACCATAGGTAATAGAGTTATGAAAGAACGGTTGATTACATCTTCATTGTTGCAGATATCCCCTCAGTTTTCAACGTAATTCTTGGTCGTCCATAGATAAACCAAGGTAAAGTTGTTTGGTTCCTATACCACTTGACAATGAAGTTTCCAACTGACAATGACCTTGCTTCAGTAAGAGGAGAACAAGTAAAGTCTCAATGTTTCTTAATGACAGCTTGAAAGGAGCTCAATAAATTGAGAACAATCAAGATGGTCCACGAAGAGTGATTCGCACTCCGCGGGGTCGTTAATAACACATAACTTTTTCATGAGATAGCAGTTACTAACCCGCGGAGTGAAAGATGCGAAGATAGAATTTATATTTTTGCTCTCATGCTCACTATCAACTACTAGAAAGAAGCTAGGGGAAATTCCAGGGTAGTCCACAGAGATGCTATAATTTAAAAAGTTAATTAAACACAACTCACAATCGAGCATCACTCCGATTGTGTGTCGGGAATAGTTGTGCTATAAACATTGGTTTTAGGGGGTTTTTGTCTAACAACTACTGATCATGTAAAATAACAGATCAAACTATACTAAACTAGCCTTAGGTATATTTGTGTAACATGACAGGTAATTGAATTTGACCCTAAATTCTATCGCATATAAGACATATAAACCTATCTCATAACTATGTGTTGGTGATAGTCGGCACTTCCCAATAACTGTCACACAAAGGTAACTTAGCCCATTTGATCCTATCAACACCACCTCCATATTTAGAGAAAGTTCATTGGCGATCAAAGGAATCCAAACTGTGCTCCTCTTTCCCCGTAAGAATCTCACTCCCAATGCTAACGCACCCCACATAAGGATCAAGTTCCTAAGCAGGCACCTTGGGGGAGTTGCGCCCATTAGATATGAGAGTAAGGAAATACATCTGGGACACTCCACTATAGATGCTTCTCCCTATGACTATAGAGGCAAAGAAATTGGCGTCTCACGATGACTCTAGGGTTTAAACGACGGACGATAAACCAAGTTGCTACAAACTATCATGCCAAACATATCGAGGTTCAATACAATCAAGTTAGCCTATAAAAATTGGAATGGTACTCACGATCATATATGCATATACTCACAAAGATGGTACTCACGAACCTATAATACGCCTAAACTGACACTCCCAAGGAGCAAACAAGCCTAGCATGATACATATCACATATGAAACTACGGTGTTTCATAGAATATATATATATGTGTGTGTGTGTGTGTGTGTGTGTGTGTGTGTGTGTGTGTGTGTATATAACATGCAGCTCACAAGAATAATATGCACTAGTTAAACATATATATATTCATAGACATAAAGAAAAGGAAGATCTAGAATCTTACAAAATCATTACCAAGTCATGAATGCAAATTAAATCCCCAAGTAATTACACTACTCCATGGACATTGAACCCAATTCAAGTATTAGATTCAATGCCATAGGCATAAACTAGGAAATATTAAAAGAGAAGATAAGAGTTGGTCTATTTTTCTCTCTACCTAATCTTAGGACTAGGAATGGAAATTACAAATTATGAATGCTCTCTAAACCCTAGTAGACTAGTTCTCCTTATATATTACGTGTAAATGAGCCTTAGAAAATCCCAAAACAAAGGGAAAGCCTAGAAGCCACATTGGCATGGATCGTGCTAGCCGACAGACTAGAGATGGTTCCCGGCCAAACTGATCGCGGGCCTGTGAAATTCCTTGCGGGCCATGGGCTGGAGAGTGCATTTGGCTGTTTGAGTGGCGCTGCCGCACATTTGACTGCAGGGCACAGACTTGAGGTTCAGATCTTGATCTTCAGGGTGCACGAGATGTGCAAAGGACACGGCCCACGCTCGAACTTAGTAGCTTGAGCCATCTGGTTGGCACGGGCTGTGGAAAGGGGCATGAGTTGTGCCAGTCTTCTAATTCTTCTGGACTTCACTTTTTTTTTTGCGCATCCCATTTACTACCACGATTAAGCGTGTGGTCTTCGGTCTACTACCATCCTTGCGAATGGCTTTCAAATATCTTCTACTATTCTTGAAAATGGCCTTCACTAATCTACTCTGAAGTGCTTACGAGTGATATACAATAAAGCTCACAAAATAGAATCTAGATGCTTGTAAGGACATACAATCCATTAGATCTAAATATTCTAAAAATGAGGGATATAGACAAGAAAACCAATACTAGCTATCTAAACCCCTTGTAATGTAAACCTACTTAAACTTAGAAATCAACCATAGAAAAGCTACTAAAAGATGTGCTAAATGCATTAGGAAACACATGCTTCTAGTGTCTCATCAAATCCCTCACACTTAAACCTTTACTCGTCCTCAAGTAAACCAGAACGAACAAAGATCCAAGCGAAACATAGCATGCAAATAATTCCCCAAACATCAAACATTTATATCTAGACTACCCTAGTTTCCCCCAAATATATATAAGAATCTCACAACTCTCACATCCCACAGAAACTAAGATAACATATCCAAACAACATACCAAGTCAAAGGAGAAGTTCACTAAATATGAATGTGTGAAGCTAAGTTACCAAAGAACTACCAAAGGACAAGCAAAGAGAAACATAGGATATTTTTTATATTTCTCTCAATTTCTCTCATTTTTCCTAGGAGCTATTTCGGGTTTTCATCCTAGCATCCCATAAATTTTTTTCTTTTTAAAGCACACTTCTCACCTTTTTCCACACCATTTAGTCTCTCACTCTTGCATAAAATTTTCAACCTATCCCGGCCTTTACCATTGTTTCCTAAGTCGTCCTTTCAGGTTTTTAACTTAGCCGGGTATATATTTTTAAATTTTTTAAATTTTCCAATTTTTTGTGTAGCACAAAATGACCAAAGTAGGCTTCATACTACAATGAGAATAAGGAAAAACAAACAAACACAAATGAATTTTACTAGAACTCCTAAGTGCCTAACTACTCCTTCCCCCACACTTAAACTTTGCATCATCCCCACTGCATCATACAAGGTATAAAATCACAAGTGAAGTACGGAGAATAGTAGGCACTTACTCTTAGGAACCTAAAGCGTCCGCTCTCATGCGCCTCGCATCGCACATTCTTCTTCGCTCTTCTTACCTCAACTCTTACTTCTCATAGGGAACGAGGTTACAAAATCCTTCAATCTTTAAGGCATGCATTCTCTTAATCAATTGCTCCGTGGACTCCTCTTGCACTTCAACTCTCCCGTCAACATAAGCAAACTTCTCCTTCAATTCTCGCTCGATGGAATCTAGTCTAGCTCCCCAAGATCTCATGGTTCCATCCATAGAGTTAAACCTAGCCCCAAATTCCTCTATTTGCAAACTCAACCCACCTACCAGGTGACCAACTTCTTGCACCATTTTGGTTGAACTCATGAGTTGTTCCCCAAATGTGTAAAATTGGTCAAAGAAATCCACCGGTAGGTTGGTTTGGGTTGGTAGCACTCTATGTGGGTTCTCTCCATCTTCTTCTTTGATGTCTACATCCAGAGCCAATAGGGTGTTGTAGAAGACCTTCTCAAACCTTGGATCAAGAGCTAAGAAGAGATCCTCCAATACGGTATCTTGATCGATTCTCATTCGCTCGGGTTGTGGAAGTACCATAAAGTTGCAAATTGTGGCACCACTGTAAAGCCAAACAAAGCGGTCCTCCGTGGTGGTGGAGATCATATAAGCTCTTTCCAACTTGTCCATTGTATAATTTATTCCTAAACGACCCAAATTTGCCAAAGCAAAGCGAGGGGGTGCCACATGTCCCAAGTATTGCGCCAAAAGCCCGACCATTTCTCGCATTGATATCTTTCTGGCTCTCTTCTTTCCAGTGCGTATGCATTCTTCCACAAATATTGCCCCGAAGTTGGGATAGAAGTTCCCTTCCAGAGTCATCGCCCAAAGGATTTGCACATCTTGGTTAGGGCATTGAGAAATTTTCCCGTGGCAAAGAACTCCCATGGATAGGAGCCGGTGCACGTATCGCAAAGTCGGGTTGACTATTGAGTTACTCTTACCCAAGTGTTTATTCCAAAAGCTGCTTAAGGAGAAAGAGAGTCCTTGTCAGTGTGTCTTTGGAACTTCCTTCCCGTACTTCAATCCAAATGCTCGAGCAACTTCCCTATGGGTAATTGAGTACTCCTTATCGTCTAAGTGGAATGTGATGTTTGCTCCACGGTTGCAAGGAACTCCAAATTCCACCTAATGTATGCCATAGAGTGCATCTCGAGGAAACCTTCTAGGCCTATCCGACCCAGCAAGTAAGTGATGGGTTCGAGTTGGCCTAGAGCGACCGAATTATCTTTGCACGCTTACATAGTCTCCAAGATTGTCCTCCTTGGCCTATTGAGATATTTCCACTTCTGGGCCACACTCTCAGTACTGTTAGCCAATCCCATGAACTCATCGACAATAATGGCGGGAGTAGGAGTTACGGGAGTATTCTGCTTCTGTCTCCCAACTTTAGCCTAACCTTTCCCTTTATCACCTCGGAAAGTTGTTCCTTTCTCTGTTATACTATTTTTAAGACTCATTCTATCACAAAAAGAGGAAAATGGCAATGGAAAAATACACACAAAGCTTATGCATCAAAGATCACTTAGCAAGAAACATTCTTCTGAAACACCTAACACATAGCAAATTATGTCATCTCAACTCAAGGAACATAATCTTCCCCCACACTTAGTTCAATACAAAATCATGCATATAACTCTTATAAAAAAACCAATATATAAAACAATCATGCTAATGAAAGCAAGTAAACACAAAGTTCAAAGAGTTACCCGGATTTGGAGGCTAGGAGATGAAGATCAAACAAGAAAAAGCAAAGAGTGCTCTCCCTTGAGAGAAAATGCCCAAATTTGAATTTCTCTAATTGTAAAATAAGGGTGAATGTTTTGAAGTACTTGAGGTGGGTTAAATGATCTATATAGATGGGAGAATGTACTCTGAATTCATATTCAGAGAATCAATTATTTTCCACAAGTGGGTTGTTTAGGAGAGAGACAAAAAGAATGTATTAATGGCTTTGGGAAAAATAGAAATTTTTGGAGTAAAAGCCCCATGAATTCATGCTCAGAGAAGGTGTAGTACCACTAACACTAACCAATTTGGGGAAGAAGAAAGCTGTGGAATTAATGGGGGAAATGCTTATTTTGGCAAAGTTTTAATTCTGCCAAAATTCTGCACTTCTGCCCAACTGTAGAAATTTCTAACTGGCACGAGGCATGGCATGACCTTTCCATTTGAAGGCCTCGTGCTAATTCTTCTTACACAGGCCTTACATGGCATGTGCTCCTCTGAACCTTCATTTTTCTAACACTTTTCCAATCAATCATATTTTCTCCTAACCACAACCACGAGACTCGATTTTAGACTCAACAATCAACAAGAATTCTCAGCAAAATCCTTTGTCACATAAACATGAACATACAAAAAAATCAACTACTAAAAACACCAAAACAAAGAAAAACGCCCTATATATTGTATTCCTCAAAACTTATTTTTCATTTATTCAAATTAGAAAATACCTACCACTGGGTCTCCAGAATCGCCATCCGCAACTCCACCCACAATGACATCTTTGTGGAGAGGCCTCCACAAAGCGTCATCCTTACCATCGCACTCCTTGCCAACAATTTGAAAATCCTTGTTCATCTTTAGATAGTGCTGACTCCTTAGCCTTTTGGGTTTAGGAGGTGGTTTAGGAAATTTTTATTCTTTTCCACTCTCCACCAACCACTGCATGTTAGTGTCCATATAAAAACAATCAACAATAGGAACATTATCACTAAAATCATGCATGACATAAGTGTCATAAATGTCATCATCAAAATCAAAGCTCAAAACATGCCTTCTCTCATCAATCTCATCAAGACTCTCATCATTATCAATCATGCAAGACTCATCAAATTGAACAAATTTATCACACGGGGTTCTAACATTGCTTGCAAGAGAAGAAGTAGATGACTCATGCTTAGATTTGTAAATGTTAAAACTAACTTTATCAATGTCATCTTCTAGGCCTAATGTTCCCAAGTGGAAGTCAATTTTAGTCCTTGATGTTTTAAAAAATGGTCACCCCAATAAAATTGGGGGTGCACCTTCGTCGTGCATCACATCAAGGGCATAAAAGTCCATTGGAAACACAAGATTACTCACTCTAACCATAACATCCCTAACTATTTCCCTAGGGCTTGCTTGGGAATGATCGGCTAGTTGTACTATCACTCTAGTATCTTTAAGTTCACCTAAATCAAGGGTCTCAAATAAGCTATAATGGATAACATTGATGGAAGCTCCTAAGTCAATCATAGAATTTTTTAAGAAATTATCACCTAGAGGAATAGGGATTGAAAACATGCCGGAGTCATCACACTTTTAGGAATATTTCTATGGGCTAAAGTGGCAATTCCTCCTATTTTAAATTGTCCTACTTTTCTAATAGGTTTAGTCCTTATACTAGTGCAAGCATTTTTCAAAATTTTTGCATAGGATGGTATTTGTTCGATTGCGTCTAGAAGTGGAATACTAACCTTGATCTTATTGAAGATTTAGGGGATTTTATATTTGTTGGAGGCCACCTTTAGCCTTCCCCTCAAAGCACTCGGGAATGGGGCAGAGGGTTGACCTTTAGCTCATTAGTAGGGAGCTCTTGCGTAGGCTCCTTATCAACTACCAATTCCTCTTCTTCAAAAGTAGCCTTGTTGTTTTCCACAAACATGTCATCGTCTTGCACAACCTCCTTCTCACCTTCTCGTACCTCCTTCCCGCTTCTTAATTTTAGTGCACTCGTATTGCATGGATTCACCTCGGGTTGGGACGGTAGATTTCCGGAGCCTCTTGCTTTGAGCTAGCTCACCGAGGTGGCATGTTGACTAAACTAGAAAAAGCTCTTGTGCCTAGCTCTTTAATTTCCCTTCTCATTTGCTCCGCGAACATGTCACCTTTTCCATTGTCAACTATGTGATCGCCTTAAGAATATCCTCACGATCCGCATTATAAATTTGAGTATTGGTATTGGAAGGCCCTTTTAGCCTAGGATAGGGCGGATTCTTTCTCGATTGTACCCTTTATTATCATCGCACCACAAAAAATTTGGGTGGTCACGATATCGGGGATTGAATGAGTTTGCATAAGGGTCTTGGCTATCTCCACCTTGGTTCCCTCAGAAATCTTGTTGCTGTCCTCTAGGAAATTGTCTATTCCCGCCATTGAAACCCAAAGTCTTCACCTCCTCGAAGTTATCTACAACTTGTGGACATGTATCGGTCAGGTGGTCTAAGCTGCAAATCTCGCACACTCTCACTTGTTGTGTCCTCCCCTTCATGAATTTCTTCATCATTAAAGCACAAGCTTGGACTTGCTCTTCAAGCTTGGGGAATGAGCGGGTTCTTTCAAACTCTTCACTCGTGACTGGGTCCCAAATTGTCGTATACCATTCGTCATTTCCTTGAATAAGGCCATAGAATCTTTGGGGCTTTTGTTCGATATTGAAAAATTTCATGCGCCATTCACATCTTCATGTTCTCATCACACAAGCTCTCAAAAAATAGTAGACAAGATCGCCCTCCTTGAACGGATGGTACAGATAGCTAGCCAACAGATGCGTGAACCTCTCCCAATACCCGTACAAAGACTCGTTCACAAGTTGAGAAATATTGGACAACTGCTTCTTCAATATCGAAGACTTCAAAGCTAGGAAGTACTTCTCGAGAAACCTACGCTTCATATTCATCCAAGAGGTGATGCATCCCGGGCGGAAGGTAATAGAGCCAATCCTTCGCAGCACCTTTCAACGAGAAAGAAAAATACCTTAAATTGTAGTCCTTCTCCGACACCCAGGTGGTTTCATATTGGTGTAAACCATTCTTTCTCTACAAAAATGGTTAGCCCCTACGAAAGCTCTCTTCTAGTTCTCCTTTTCCTCCTTCTTTGACCACCTGATCTTTTGGTAGATAATGTAGATTCCTAAGTTCGTGGTATGTGTATGTACCATAGACAAGAATCCAAACACTACTAGTCTAAAGAGAACGCTAGCAAACCAAATTAGGAAAAACAGGCAAAACTATTGAAAATCTCAACACAATAACCAACTGAAGCTACAAAAAACACTAACTACTAATACCAACTAGGCATGCAAGCTAACTATAAAATTTAAACTAGCATCCCCGACAGTAGCACCAAAATTTTATTCACACTCCGCGGGATCGTTAATAACACCGACCTTTTCATGGGAGAGCAGTTACTAACCCGTGGAGCGCAAGATGCAAAGATAGAATTTATATTGTTACTCCCGTGCTCACTACCAACTACTAGAGAGTAGCTAGTGGCAAGTTTGGGGTTGTCCACAGAGATGCTAGAATTTGAAAGGTAACTAAACACAACTCACAATCGGTCATCACTCCGATTGTCATGTGTCGGGAATAGCTAGTGCTATAAATATGGATTTTGAGGATTTTTGTGTAACTCATACAAAACAAGAGATCAAACTAAATTAAACTAGCCTTGGGGATATTTACGTAACATGACAGGTAAATACCTTTGATAATAAATTCTATCGCATATAAGACATAAACATATTTCATGTCTATGTCACAGAGTGTGGGTGATAGTTGGCACTTCCCAATGTCTATCACACAAAGGTACCTAAGCTCCTATGTTACCCCGACTCGGATTTACTGTCGTATCCGAGTAGGGATCGGATACAGCGACAGTCAAATTTTTCATTTTGACTGACACGGTTATTCGGTCAACTAAGTGCCTTGACTAACTTTTTTGACACGCCTATCATATAAAGTGTCATAAAATATATTTTGACACGCCTAAAATAATAAAGTGTCATAAAATAATACTAAATTTAATTAACTTATAATATGAAATATGATGTTGTAATTATATTGTTACACATAACTTGTGCATTATTATATATAACATAGTATTATGACATTTTATTCTATTGTTCTTACTTATTTTGCATTGCATTCTTATGTAAAATAATATATCATTGTGGTCTAATAATATATATATATATATATTATTGTGTTTTTATTCTTATATATATTATTTTGTCCTTGTTCTTCTACGCATAAGATTTTAGTTTAGTATTATATTTCTTACTGTATTTATATATAGATATAAATATTGTATTCTAATGTTATACAATGTTCCTATTACATATAACATAGTATTATGTATAGTAATAATAATATTGTGATCTACTTATTATACATAACATTGTGTTCATATTCTATAATAACATGGTATAATATTGTATTCTATATATATATACTCCCTCCGTCCCACTAGTTTAGGCTTATTTACTTTTTCCAAGTTAAATTTGGTAAAGTTTGACCCTAAATATAAATTAATATATTTATAATAAAAATATCATATGAGATATCGTTAGATTCATCTTAACATCTATTTTTAAATATCAATTTTTATGCGAAATTGTTAAATGTAGCTAGAGATATTGAGGTCAAACATGATCATTGAAGACCGTGAAAAAGAAAATAGGACAAAACTGTTGGGACAGAGGGAGTGTATATATATATATATATATGTTCTATATACATGTATAATTTGTTCTTATACTTATATATAATATTGTGAGGTATTATTACATATTAAAAAATTAATCCTATTATATACTCCCTCTGTTTCATTAGTAATTGCACAATTTTCTTTTTAGTCTGTCCCATCAAAAACTGTACAATTTGATTATTTCCCCTTTCGGCAAAATTTGACTATGTGTTTTCCCTATAATACCCTTACCAATTTAATAAATTTACAATGGTTGCAATAAAAACAAAAACAAAAATACTCTTCTTAACTAACAAATTAAGTAAGACAAAAAGTAAACATCATATTTTAACAACTAAACCTAAAATCAGAATGTTAATTCATCCAACAACCATTTTTAATGTCCAACTACCAAAATTTATTGTTGCTTTTGTTGCACAACTACCTTATCTCTTCCTTTACATCGAAAATCTATCTTTCTCCTATCTCCTATCTCCATATTTCTCTCATCTCTCTATCTTCTCCCTTCTGAGAAACCCTAGCTTGAAAGCCTCCTCTCTCCTTCGGCGTTTCATGAATAACCTTAGCCCTCATCACCGCCGCGGGTATCAGATTCACCCATTCTACCTATACAAACCGCACCTTTTTTTATCCGATGGGCTCTGATTCAAGTCCGATATGGATACCTTACCATGAAATTGACTATTTACTCTCGGATTTGACTGATTTGCAACAGCCTTCGAAGTGAGAATCCAATTCTGACGTCAATGCGTTATAATCCCAGTGGTTCAGGTGGCCAGGTCATTCCGCCGGTGATGATTCTTTAGTTAAGCCAGCACTGGCATAGGAGGGGGTCCGACGATGCATCTCCTTGGTGGCACTGCTAGAAATCGAGGCTCACCGGTGGCTCGTGTTTGCATGCACTCCCTCATTTCCCGATCTGCCTCGTTTTGAAAGTGGCACTGCCAATAACCTCTGAGTCAGTCGAAATCGACCATAGAAAAACCTTGGATGACATTTGGCTATGGGTTGATGGGATTAAAATCCTTAGACCCCTTCTTCCCCCCAAGAAGAGGTACCCAATTGTTCTCATCTCTATTATCTTTTTTATAGGGTTTTCGTTGGTATGTATTGGGTGAAATTTTTACTGTGTGAACCCTTACATCATATTCTGTACGTATGTAATAGCTAAGTTTAACCAAAAATCATATTCTCTTATCTGCTTTATTCGACTATTTTCGGCTATAACTCCAAACCCGGCAAGAAATTTTAACTCCAAACCCGGCTATAATTTTCTACTATTTTAGTTTTTGTTACATTTTTTGTTGTTTGTTTCAGGTTTAGAGCAGCAACCTGGGGGCTATAATCCCTCATAGGAAGGCTACGTGGAATAATTTTTGGGCATTCTGTGTTGTTGCCTTCTAACAGGTTCTATCTTTCTGTGACTAAAAATTCTTTGGCCGAGTATGTTAGCTCAGTTATTATTGGTTGGTTGTGAACCTAGATGGCTAAGTATGTTAGCTCGGTTTTTATCTGCTGCATGTGAACCTATGTGTATGAGTACGTTAGCTCGGTTGTTGTTTGTTTCTTGTGAACTTATGTGGTCAAATACGTGCAAATCGGAAATTGTGTGTTGCCTGTGACCTAATCGGAAATTGTCTATTGCCTGTTAACTTATGTGGCTCGGTTATTGTTTGTTGGTTTTGACCCTATGTTACTCAGATTCTGCCTATGCATCTTATGTGTTTTTTAGTCTTGAAAACAGATTTCAGCACCAAATGTCAGCCTTGTTCATTCATACGAGGCTAAGTGTTGCTGGAACCTTATATCAAAATCATTTGTGCTGCTAAGCTTGGTCCAAAACGTAAGCCTATAGTCTAGGGGCTGCTAAATGTGTACTTGATGTGTGTTTCTTATGTTATACAACCACGGGTGATGAACCCGTAGGACGGCATTTCATGTTGTGATTTAATCTGATCTTAGGTGGAACTCACTGGACCTCACATTTTTTTTTTGCAAAATAACATAACATAAAAACAATGTTTTTCATACAAAATGATTTGATGTTGCAGCATAAACATGCACACTGATTACAACA
>JAULKM010100469.1:0-10495 GCA_032355605.1 Rubia tinctorum
CAAATAATTGTGGCTGTGTGTATTCATATATATACTGAGTACAAAGGGTATACAAGACAGAATCAGATATGGAAAAGTGACTGATACCATGATAGAATGTAAAACCCACAAATAATTGTGGCTGTGTGTATTCATATATATATATATACAGAGTACAAAGGGTTTACAAGATAGAATCAGATATGGAAAAGGATATGTACAAAACCAATCAGAAAGGGTATTTCTTTCTTAACCTGGTTTTAATTTATCTAATATTCTATTAAATTCACATCAAGAAGAAACACAAAACAAAAGAATCTGAAGATCATATCAAAACTTATGCTATCCAGTGGATGAAAATGGGTTGAGTTTTATAAATCTGCTCACAATGATAAAATATTTCACTCAAAAGTTATGGTGGAATTTATAACGCGGCCAATGTTTATGGGCAGAAGTTATGTGGTTAACTCCTTAACATCATAAGAACTCCAAAACACAGGAGATAATTTAAGAGATTGATAATATTGATCTTAAACAAACCTTAATAAAAATAGGAAAGGGATCCGTTTCATTCAGGGAAGCCAACTGGCCAGACAAGGGTCCGCATGTGGAGTGGTGGTTTCTTAATTTTAATAACCGCTCTAGAAACCGAAAATATACACAGTGATGGTTTCTAGACCGATTTTTAATTAAAAAATCGGCCCCTAGTTTCTTGTGTGAAAACCGGTCAAGGAACCGGTCCCCTGACTTGGGAGCTGACTCCATCACGTGGGCGCTGCCCTTCTCCCATTAGCCCATCATCTTTGACCCATGAGTGGGACACGTGTCGGCCATTTAGTGGCCCACGTGTCCCACTCACTAAAAATCTTCTTTTTTTAAAAAAAATATTTTCTAAAAATCTGATTTATTTTAAATCTGTACACTTTATTTTTAAACAAGAAAATTATTTTAAAAATTCGTAATTTTGTTTAAAAAATCTGGAAAAAATTATATTTATTCACAAAATATTAAATTATTTATAAAAAATGAAATTCTATTTTAAAAATAAAAATATATTATTAAAATTCACATTCAACTTATTTTGAGTGGACAAATTTAATTTAATTTAATCTTAATGGTAAAATTAATAAGTGGGATAGATAAAATCAAGTGGGGTTTATTAATAGTATAAAGTGGTTTCTTACCATTTTGGAAGAGAAAGTGAGTGGTTTTTTAAGTGGTTTCTTAAAGTTAGGTGGAAGAGAGAGAATGAGAAAAATAATATATTTAATTGCTAAGAAACCGATAGCGATTTCTACTATTTAACATGGACATATAAATATGGAATCCAAAAATTGAAATGTCATTGCCCGATTTGACAGTCTCACAACTTCCAAACAACCAAGATAAACACATAAATTTACTCAAAGGAAAAATTCTTGAACAAAATATTCTAATCTGGCCGGAGTATTTTGACAAAATGATTTGGAAACCAACACAAAATGGTCTAGTTACCTTAAAATCAGCATATGAGCTGCTCAGACATGAAAAATAAAAGATGTCATCTTTCCGATACTTATGGTATCTTTGGCTTCCAAAAAAATTCTGCTTCACGAACTGGATATTTCTAAATAGACCAATAGATCTCCCTGATATATTACTCTTGGTGCCCCATACTAAACTATACACATACTATTTGATAATCAACACCATCAAACTTTGACTATATGTTTGAAGAGATTTATAAAAAATAATATTATCGTATGTGATATTGTTGGATTTGTTGTAACAATTAGTTTCTGAATATCGAATTTTAATTTTCATTATTATACGTTGTTAAACATATTAAGAGTCAAACATGTCTCTTGAAAACGTGAAAAAGATTCTGTGAAGTTTAGTATGAGACGATGGAGTAGAAGTGTTAAATTTTGAGGTATCTTGGGCTTCTATCTTAAAACTA
This sequence comes from Rubia tinctorum, assembly GCA_032355605.1. Lineage (NCBI taxonomy): Eukaryota > Viridiplantae > Streptophyta > Magnoliopsida > Gentianales > Rubiaceae > Rubia > Rubia tinctorum. The sequence continues at coordinate 1,919 of JAULKM010100469.1, forward strand.
ATTGGTACTAAGTGGAGATGACCCAAGACCTTATATGTAAGTCATTATCTTTGTAAGAAATCGATGTGGAACATATCTTTCAACACGCCCCCTCACGTGCAATGTGGAAACACTTCACGACCCACATCGGGCCAAATTAAAAGGATTCCACACATTGACCTAATAACCCAACCTGGGCTCTAATACCATGTAAAATATGAATGTGTGTTTATTAATGATACAAAGGTACAATATATATAGACAGTCACAGATAGAATCACAAAAGGAAAAGAATTCTATCTATGGTACAACTATATCACAAAATATCTCAACATCATAAAGAAGACCCTTATCGCCGGTCATATGATACGAAGCACTGGTATCAAGAATCCAAGGTACAGTAGGCTTACCTGACATATTGTCAGAACGATTAAACTTAGAGAACATGTTCAAAACTATACTCCATTGCTCTTTGGACAAAGTCGGGCCGAAGGCGGATTGGTCGGAATCCGAGGCGGCGGTGGCGGCGGTGCCCACAGGTGAGGTGGCAGCGGCCACAGGCTGAGCAGCTCCGGCGAACGGAGCCCCTGGGGGGCATAGGTCCTGGGATTTGCAGCAGCTTTCAGGCCTGATGCAGGTGGACGATTCTCAGTGAACTAATCCGGATAACCAATAATGCGGAAACATGTAGTAATATCATGACCCTTTCTTCCACAATGTGTTCATAGAAGGTTCCGACGATTAATGGTGGCGGCTGGGGATTTTCCCGGAGCGGCGGTGATAGTCTTCGGAGCTGAGGTCTGCGCCGGACGACGTGCAACAAAGGCCATAGTGTCTGCCGAAGTGACAGAAGCACAAGCTGAGATGACTGTCTTCTGACGCTCCTCCTGAGCAACAAGGGAGTAAACCTTATCGAGAGAAGGCAATGGATCCTTAGAAAGAATGTATGAACGAAGAGTGACATAACCATCATCCAGACCGATGAGAAATTGATGAACCATCTCCCTCTCTCGTTCAATCTGAACGATAGCTGCATCTGGGCGGGGATGCATGTAATCAAGCAAGTCATTCCACAACTTCTTGGAACGACTAAAGTAGGCATTGACAGCCTGACCATTTTGACGACAATTGTAAATGTCCGCACGAATCTGACACATACGTGGGTCATTCCCAACTGAGAAGCGCTGATACAGATCGTCCCAAAGTTCCTTAACCGAATCATAATAAGTAATAGAAGAACGAACAGATGGATTAAGCATCTGAACAATCCAACAATTAAGCATAGAATTCAAACTACTACAATCATTAGCAAAAGGTTCAACATGTAAAGGCTTGGTAATAGACCCATCAAGAAAACCAAGCTTACGTTTAGAATTAAAGGCATTACGAATAGCAATACTCCAGTCATTATAATTATCACCCTTCAAAACCACATAAGTAATGAGCAGACCTGTGTGATAAGAGGGATGAACGTAGTATGGATGTGATGGAGGCAAAGCAGTAGAATCTTCGGAAAAGTGCCGAACATCATGGGTAGCCAAACCATCACCGCCGAGCAGCAGCTGACGGAGAGCACGACCAAGAGCGGCGGCGTCGCCGAGCTGCGATGGGTCTTCAAGTGGTAGGGGATCGGCTTGAGCATCAACCAAAGGCTGAATATGTGGATCCATTAGAGGCTGATTCAGTTAGGGAACAAATTGCTGGTTCGGTTGTGTAACAAAAAAAGGCTAATTGAATTTTGGAACACGCCTAACTTGGATTTCAACCAAAAAAGGATAATTGGACAAGTCAAAGACTGACTTGAATTATGAATAAGTCTGACTTGAATTTTAACCAAAGCCTCACTTAAATTCTGGAACCAACGTGTCCTTGGCTTCTCGGTAGGTGTGAGGCGCATGGATAACGGCTTCTCGATCAGGGCGTGGAGAACGGCTTCTCATGAGGCGTGAGATGTGAAGAATGCACGTTGAAGAATGCGGTATAATGGCTGCGAACGGCTTCTGGATTCTGGCGGCGAATGGCTGAAGATCGGCGGCGGCTTTATTTTAGACCGTGGTGAATTTTAGGGTTCCCAGGTTTTATGCTCTGATACCGTGTAAAATATGAATGTGTGTTTATTAATGATACAAAGGTACAATATATATAGAGAGTCACAGATAGAATCACAAAAGGAAAAAAATTCTATCTATGGTACAACTATATCACAAAATATCTCACAAAATATCTCAACAATAGGGGTAGTCAAGAACCACCCAAACTATCATTGCCATCGCCATTTATTTTTTCAGTGACCATGAAGATTTGATAGCTCCCAGACCAGTGCAGAAGCTGGCCGAAAAGCCGACGGAGAACGAAACGGCAGAGTCCGGGAGGTGCGAGAAGTTGACATCGGCAGAAAAGTGGAGCTCAGGAAAGGCCAGCCACTTCCAGGGAGAAGATGACAATTGAATGGGCTTGTCCGCATGATAAACTTTTCGGAGGTCTAGCGGAGTCCCAACGTCCAGCAGAGCTCTGGTGTTTCTAACGACGTCCCGGCGAGGAAGGGGGCAATCAGATCTGGTCACCTGCGCGAGAAATGATTTTTCGGCGAATCCAACAAAGTTCTAGCGAGAATAACATAGCTCCATCATGGCCAAATCCTGGCGGTAGATGCGTTTGGGAGAAGCGAGCATTGATGGTTGAGGCACACCAGCGATGCTACCAGCGTCTTTGGAAAACACAACGGATTTTGGCATGGTTAATGGCAGCTCTGGTGCGGTCAATGGAGACTCTGGCATGGTCAACGGTATTTCCGGTCAAGTCAATGGAAATTCTGCGGTCAACGATAGCACAATAAGAAATTGGCTTCTTCCCACCTCGACCCTGCTAGAAACTCAGGTATAAAACACATCCAACGTATTTTCTTTCCTTCCTATCCTTAAAATCTCTCTCTACTTGACGTGTATTTTTGTTGTCCAACAAACATCCGTTCTGATTGGTTGTAGTCACAACAGTCTTGTGATGGTTGTGATGGAGTGACGACAAGATTCTGTCATTAGTGGTGGTGGGTGTTGGGCAACAATCAAGATAGGTCATGCTGTGGAGGGTACATGCTCTGGCTCATCGAGAAATATGAAAACGAGTCTTTCTGTAGTAGTATGTACTCATCGAGAAGAGTTTCTCGCGCACAACGGAGATCTCACTGGCTTGTAATACTACATCTGCGGTGAGTGAAGGGCAATGCTCCTTAGACTATACATGCTTCTGGGTTATAAAAGATTTGCGATGTAGCATGACTTCCTGGATGAAAGAAGGGTTTAAGATTAATTTGATTTTAGTCGTTTGATGTTTTTATTTCTAGGTGTGTGGTTGATGCTCCCGCGATTCTGGCGAAATTTGGGTTCCTTCTTAGTACATATTGGAGAAATTCAGTTACAACCTCAAAAAGGTTCTCACAGTCTACTTTTCATAACTGAAATTTCCAAAAGAAGTTATACGCTCATTATATAGTATATGACCTCACTATGTTTGAACACTTTACTGCCATGTTTGTTAAGTTTATGTTGATCTTCGTTCATATATTTTATGATCCGGGTAGGTTTGAACACTTTAAATACATCACTCACTGCTACAAACGTAAGAAACTTATTTTAAATGTTAAAATAGATTATAAAGTGTTAATTAAATTTTTAAAAAGTGTTACATAATTATTGAGAAGAGTTACCTAAATTTTAAAAAGTGTTACGTTAGATCTAATGTAACATTGTCTAAGGTAATACTTGTAAAAGTGTTACTTTAGGTGCTATTGTAACACGTTAACCTATTGTAACACTTTTACAAGTATTACCTTAGGCGATGTTACATTAGATCTAATGTAACACTTTTTAAAATTTAGATAGCACTTTTCAATATTTCTTCAAACTGATCCTTTATGCATTTTATTTCCTTACTCAATTGCATCCCCTATGCTGAGTTGTTTGACTTACGTATATTCATTTATAGCATCGAATTTGTACTGTGTGTTTGAGATATAAATAACTCTAATTACGAGATACTCATATGTGATTATCATTCTACTGTTATCTTGTCCGTTTTGAATTTTGGGTCAGGTAAAATAAATTTTGTTGAAAATTATTTTGTAGGTAACTAAAAATAATAGTTACTTGGATTAGATTAAACCTAGATTAAAATTATTTTAACTCTTTGTATGATTTTAAAATAAATTTATTGGCAATAATAGTGCATTAGTTACTTTGATTTTAATTTCAAAATAATAGTTTCTTGCTGAGAATTGGGTAAAGTAATTGGGCTTCAAAGAAGCCGGAATAATTTGGAGGTGCAAGTCAACCTTTGTTGATTGTGGAGTTTTTTTTTGGATTTATTTGGTTTTTGTTACACAAGACAGCCGCACTGCTAGTCTCTTCGCCTAGCCACACCATGGAAGATGCAAAAATTTGATGAATTTTGTGTTGAATTATCTGCGCTCAACGCTTTCTTCAGATAAGATCTCATGTCACAACTAAATTTTAAATGTGCAATGTGCTTGCTCGTATTGTTATTTTGGAGAATTAACTGAAACCTTGTCCGTTGTTGAGATTCTATTTATGGTAGAGGCGTTATTTTTAAAACGATTATACTTTGCCTTAAAATTTTAAAAAATTCATGGGAATTCTTGATAATATACCTTCACCAAAACCATACGTTAATCAAAGTTGGAAGTTATATTCTATAAGTCTACTGAGTAGCATTACGAGGTTTAACAAGTTTCGGCAACTTTCTTCATTTGAGTTGGTGTAATTTTGTTACTTTAATCTCTCAGAAGTCAACCTTATGTCTCGATTTCATTTGATCCTGTGGAATGACCTAGTCGGCTTCGAGATCATTGAGTTTAAATTCCATCTTGAAAAACTTGAAAAGTATTTTTTCACTTCTGCGGTGGGGAATTTGATGTTACCCAGGAGATAAAAAATTTTAAAATAATATATACATATATTATATGGTGTATTTGCTCCATTCTTATCTATAGTACTTATGTGGAGTATAATTCGATTTGGTTGTTCCAATGATTTCTCAATTTGTAGTTTTAACTTACATTTCTTACTTGAGTAAAAAGAAGAAATGAATATTTCAAGACTAAGTGCTTTCCAGTTGAATATAAAAGGCATACAAGTGGGAAATCTACAACGACTGGTGGTGAAACTATTGTTTTTAATTACATGAAAGCATTCTAAATACATGTGTTAGTGGGGGAAACAGAAAAAAATGGATTGCATTGGGAGTAAATATTATCCCCGTAATTCACAATATACTTGAATTTTGTGGAAATAATATCTATTGTGGCAGCCATTACGAACTGAAGGATTGGCGCAACATGCATTATTTATTTGAGCTACTGTTTTATTTAAGCCTCTCTATTACTCAAGATGATTTTCAGTATTGTTTTCTGATGGTATGATATTTTTCATACTCTTGAATTGTGGAGGCATTATAGCACAAAATGGTAATGTGTGATTTTTCTAAATGCAAGAAAATGAGGAGAATATGGCTAAAGTGCTAACCAGGTGCTACATTCTGCTGATAGTTGAGTAGAACTTTTCCAATTGATTGGTTAGTTCACTCTGGTTGGTCTCTATATTATTATGGCCTTCTTTCAAAAACCATAAAATATGTGGGCTGGCGTTCTTTGATTCGGGGGTACCATACCTGGAGAAAATCACCGATGTAAATCGAATGACACCCTTCTCGATACCAAATTAATCATACTTATGCTATCTCATGATTTGTACGCTACACCCTAAAGGCTTAGGTCTGAATTTGTCATTACGATATTGACATTATTGATATTGACGTTGTTCTATTATTTTCTGAGGGTTATCGGTTTCAGTCGAAGAACTATGGAATTCAAAGGATCTTCGATCGGAGCTGTATGCTAATTAGTTGCACTCTATGTAATAATTCCAGCTTCGACTGGTGGTTCGAGTGATAAGCTGATAAGCGGCACTTTCTGTGATGATTCGAGTGATATGCTAATAAGTGGCACTCTCTGTGATGATTCGAGGATATGCTGATAAACGGAACTTTCTGTGATAATTCGAGTGATATGTTAATAAGCGGAACTCTCTGTGATGATTTGAGTGATATGCTGATAAATTGCACTCTTTGTGATGATTCAAGTGATATACTGATAAGCGGCACTCTCTGTGATGATTTGATTGATATGCTGATAAGCGGTAGTGTTGAAGATATGAGTGATATGCTGATAAGAGGCACTCTTGAAGATACGAGTAATATGCTGATAAGCAGCCTCTTAAAGATACGAGTGATATGCTGATAAGCGTCACTCTTGAAGATACGGGCGATATGCTTATAAGCGTCACTCTTAAAGATACGAGCGATAAGCTGATAATCGGCACTCCTTGTGATAATTCTAGTTTTGTATGCTACGCTTTGTGGCTGATGATTCTAGTGAAAAGTTGATAAGAGGCACTCCTTGTGATAATTCCAGTTTCAAGTTGAATGCTATGCGATGCACTTCTTGTGATTGATATCTCATATTCGTATGCCATATGCTGGGATGGATTGAAGGAAACTTTTACGCCATGCACTGCGTTTGAGCTGTTATCACTTTTTAAATCATATGCAAAATGCTGCGATCAAGTTTCATATTGTAGGTGAAATGCTGCAACTATTTTTGAAATAACATGCAAAATGTTGGGTCGGTTTTATATTGCACGCCAAATGCTGCAATTAGTTTTTATGTCACTGGTAAAAAAATGTAGCATATAGTTTATATTTTTTACTCCAAGTGCTGCATATTGATTGGTTATCAACAAAAAACAACTCCCACGTATGTCAACTCCCACGTACGTTAAATAAAAAACACCCAGTTATCGATTGTAACTCCGGTTACAACATTTTATGATACAAATTCTAGATTCTAGATGTTGTTAGCAATAATTGGTGTTTTTTAACTGACGGGGTTAGTGTACCCAAGGAACCCATCATTGAAAGTTAAAGGACACCCTCCTCGACTCCATATTCATTGTTAAGGAATTATACGCCTGGCGCTACATCTAACTATGAGATTGACATGTATGCTCAGCGCTACATTTTAACCAACAACCTCATCAATATCCACACGCCTAGAGCATCATTATCTCAATCTACGTCAAGTCTAAAACTCTGTAGAATTGGTCAAGAGAAATCACCTCAAGCATACCTCGATAAATATATAAACACTATAACACATCGAATAATGTACAGTATGATATGTTACAATGATAAACTCTCTCAAAGATTCCAGGAAGAAGCTTTATCGATAACTCTACCCTTGATGTGAGAATTGTTAAACATAGTACCGTGGGCTTCGATAGTTCTTTGCAGGATATTGATTTCTTTCTCGACATACTTGTTTTGCCTTACTCTCGTTGACGTGAGCTTGAAACATCCTTGCCTCAAATGGTTGGGTGAATATTATTATACCATGATTCTAATTCCTCGTTGGCCTTGGTTAAATCTCGTTTAACCTTCACCAACTTGAGGATTAGTCATAGTCAAATGTTGATAAGACTTCTCCAATGCCTCTGATATTCATATACTACAAAGGCAACGAAAGAAAAATTAACATAAGGGACAAACGAGATTATATTAATTGTCGGCGACTTTACCTTCAACTACTCCTTCAGTGTAATACCACTTATGTAACATGCCACCTAATCATAGAGATCCATGAGGGAGTTTGTGGAAGCCAACTCAAAACCCGAGCGGTTGCAAAGAAACTTATTTGAGCTGGGTACTACTGACCCATAATATTGGATGACGCTAACATGTACATTCAGTCTTGCAATTAAGGTCAAAGATCCCTCAAGCAAGGAAGGAAAACTCGATAGCTCAGATAAGGAGCCATTTAAATAAGAGTAAGCTTAAGATAAGACTTGTTAGGTAAAACAGGAGAATCTAGACTTGGCATTGAGAAGGTGAGAACCCCGAGTATTTTGATCCTAAAAAATAGAATTTAAGAAGAATGATTACCGTTGGGAAAGCGAAATCTAAAAATACTTGAAAAGGTGGAGAGAATTTTACTAAGGCATTTTTCATGCGTCCCACATTTTCCTGTTTATTATCAGACGCGCTAACTACACCCCTCCAAATTCAAAATTAAAGAGTAACTATCTTAGAAAACTTAATTTTTCATGACATATTAACAGGTTCGAAGACCGTATATTCACACTTAACTTTTCTGGGGGAATTTGATGATACTCTTATGAAGTTAGATTTGAGCCATAGCCCAACTCATTGAATAATATTTTTGGGTTGGCTTAGCCCAATAGGTTTTAATCATGAATTGGTCAAAATTACCATTTAATACGTAATAAGAATTGCGGTTACAGGCAATGACTGTTAGGGTTTAATTAGTATAAATGTGAAGGCATGTAATTCATTTTGATTCATTCATTGTTCTTTTACTATGAAGGCTGGTGGATGACTTTACCATCAGAGGTTTTCCCCCCAGAAAATTTCGGAGGCTTTGTCTTGCAGGTAAGGGTGCTTATTGAGTCGAGCATCTCGTGAGCAACTCGCACTCGACTCGGTCAAAACTCGGTCAAAGCTCGACTCGAT
>JAULKM010100470.1:0-10495 GCA_032355605.1 Rubia tinctorum
ATTTTGAGCTAAAATATAATTGAGACAAGTGTATGATATAATAAATATTTAAAAAGTTTAAAAAATTAGTGTTATGAGGAAAATGAAGGAGTATTCTTTTTGGAGGAAAATATAGAGTAAACCATTGGAGTAAATACACTGTAGCAACGGTAAAAAATTACTGTAGCAACTGAAAGATAGAGTAAACCATTGGAGTTGCTCTTAGCACATTGATCTGAAATGTAAACGTTAGGTAATTTGCTGTTTGCCACCATAATACATAGTTAGCCACTATTTTCCCATCTGATTCCCTGGTCCAGCGGTCCCAACACGCTATTTCCATTCTATTAGTTATTGAGAATGTTTTAGGAAAGAAAATATTTCTTTAATTTTATGAACAGTTTATTGTACTTTTTATCTTAAATGTTAGTAATTTTTTATAAAATTTAAATATTGTATTGTAAAAGTTAAAACAAGTAATAATGTGTATTTAAATGTGAAAATATAAAACATATAATGTAAAATTTATTTTTACATTTTTAAATTTAGTACTCCCTCCGTCCCAGGCAAATCTGCACTCTTTCCTTTTTGGGTTGTCCCAGGGGAATCTGCACTCTCTCAAAATTTGCCATTTTTGGTAATAATTAAGACCCAAACTTACATTTTTACCCTTACTAAAAACAAAAATAACAAAGAAAACCAGCATTCATGTCACTAAACTACCATTTAAATTTTGAGTACCCGTTCAGATTTAAAACTGGAATGGTTGGACTGGAATTTATTGCTTCCACCGCCCAACCGCCTAGTTCCTCCAATGTGATTGCCTTGAACTCTCCCATTCACATGTTATTGTCCCCAGATGCTTTATTCAACCACTGGAAGCTGAACTCGCATTCACTTTACTTTCACTTTTCATCCACTTTACATTCACTTTTCACTCAACCCTCTGCATTCCACCTCTCGCTGTCTACGTTCCTTTTCTTCTTCCCTGAAAACCCTAGATCTAATGTTGCCGGAACTAGCATCTTCCCACTTGCCCCATTTACTCATCTCGCCTCCTCGTCATCTGAAAAGCTTCGTGCCCAAACCTAGATGTCATCACTGACCACATTTTAGGGCCAATCGTGTCGGAGATGCTCCCTCTGTTACATTTCAGATACTTACAGTCGGTCAAAATTCGTGCCGAAAATCGAGGTGGATGATGCCACCTCACGGTTGAGGGCTGACGCCCATTCTGATGAGCATGTGGTTGTCGATGACTCAGTCCGCCGACACCAGCCAGATCTGGGTCGGAGACGCAACCCTCGCCATGATTCGGACGAAGACGAGAGCGGGAAACCAGCGCATGTCACTAGACATGCCTCAGAAGTTTTGGAGCCCAACGAGTCTCGCTGGCCACCGGTGGGTGATGGTGACCCTGACACCGGCGGTGGGAAGCGTAGACAACAGACGTCAGCCACCGCCTCGAAGAACCCATATGAAGCTTCTGACAACTCGATTCACTCCGACGACACTTGCAAGGGAAATAACACAATGTTGTATGCGTGTGTTCCCGGTTATCGGGAAATAAGGCGATGAGAACACCTGGAGAAGAAGGCCAGATTCTTTAGTTCTTCTTTCGGCAGATGAAGATAAGTTAGCCTCGCTAACTGATTTGAATCATCTTCCCTTTTCTACAATTATGGTTTCGTTGTTATATAGATTATATTGATGTTAATTCTTGGTTTTGCAGTTGGGTTGGTTGCATGGATTCGTTGGGTTTTATGCCTCTCATGCTATGCTGGTAAGAGCTTCTTCTATTTTCCGTAACATGCCAGCGCATAAGAGTTTTTTCATTCTGATACTGACCGTCTCCTTTTTTGCAGTAACCCTTAAAGCTGTGGACCTGTAGTCTTCGGTTGTCTGGGAAAAATATCCTCAGGACCCATAGCTACAAAAATGTCCATGTGAAAATATCCATGCTTATCCTCGGTTTGGGTAACAGTTGTTTTCGTTCTGTCCTCATTTGAAATTGTGGTCTTTTATTGCCGGTTTACGACAAGCTTCTGTCGGTCGATGCTGATGCTGGATTTTCTTGTCGTTACTTGTCGCCTTATTTTTAGATTCAGTTCCTACTACTGGAATATCTGTTGCTATGTTATAATCTCTTTTTATTGGTCTATGCATCTTCTCTGGACTACATGTTGCTATGTTACAATCTGTTTTCGTGATGCTGTTCTTCTTTTTGCTGGTTTATGAATGGCTCTTGTTCGGAGATGTTGATTTATGAATGGATCTGGTTTAAGAATGACTCTGGTCTATAAATGGTTCTTTCTTTTCTTAGCTTTGCATCTCAGACTTACTTAGCTGAACTCTGGCATGTTTATTTGTGATGCTGATGCTTTGCTGTGCTAGTTGTTGGTCTCTGCTATGCTGGTTAATGCATGTGCATGGAGTGACATTTGTTGCTTACATTAACATGCATCCATTTAATATGGCAAGATACATTTGGAAGCGGGGTTGGCTTGGAACATCTCTAACACACCAAAAGGGAGATGTTCGGGTTTGCAAAATTTGCCAAATAGCCAACCCCCAAAATGAGTTCATATTCACTCATATTCCATAACCTAGAATTTGCATTAGAGGTACAATGCTTACATGTGTTGCCTGTTGACTGATTACATGCTCTATGCCGGCCCTGGCGACTTCTTTGGGAGCTTGTAGTAATCTCGGTAACCTGTCATCCCTTATTAACCGGTATTTGTTGATGTGTGGCATCTTGTAGTTATTTGATCCTTGCACCTTCATGATCTCTATCATTTCTTGCTGATGTGTGATGAAAACTTTGTTTAGAGTCATGCCAGTTTCCCTTTCGAATGCTGACCTTACTGCTGTAACTAATTCCAGAACATTTCTTGAAGAATTCTCTTGCTGTAGAGTCTGAATGGAATTGAAGAAACCTATATCCTAAATATTTAAATCTGGGGAATTGGGTGGTTGACTTACTAGATTGATATGAAAACCATCTGATTCTGCAACGGCCCTGAAATTCGGATCCCAATTTTTGATATGAGGTGTGGCATTGTCTTGTTGGATGTAAATATTCTTGCTCATATGTTGTGGCCACTTTGCTTTGATTGCTAGTAGTACCTCATCCAGAATTTTTGCTCTAGTAATATCCCTTGTAATTTTAGGGACAAGAACTTGTTCCACTGTACCCGCAGAACGGTTCTTGCTGTTGTTTTTTGCAGCCTGTTCTTGAACAAAGGGGAACATTCCTATTTTTCCATCAAACATGACTTGCCCATCTTCCCAGTATAAAAGCCTACTCACAACACAAATGAACATTAGCTTAGGTATGTGAGACTTGTGTTTGCATGTGCGATATGGCTCGGGTTCACCGGGTGCTAGCAAGTATCTTACGGTCGGCTGACTAAGGTATAACCATTTTTCATCGATGTGAATGACATTGTCCATGAGTTTGAGCATGAGATTTGTATCTAGCATAGAAAGAGAGAATATTACCCGGGCTAACTTATTCTGGACAGTGAGGCTAGGTTTGATGCTATTTGTGCGGCTGCGGATTATCTTTGCCGCCACTACCCTTTGCACACTGCTTTTCCCATATTTAACTGTGCTGATGTGCCCCTGATTGTTGTTCTTTTATGGGCAGGTATTGACCGTAGGACATCAAGGTCAAGGGTTTTTTTGTTGGCCGGAGTCCGGCCATGCATTTGATGGCACACATTAAGTTGCTGGCCAGTAGCCACCTGAACTAGAAGTCTTGACCATATGGCGCTCACTGTCCGCAAACGGCAACTGAACTTAGCTGCTGCCTCAATCCTCTTCCTTGGAGGAATCTTCCCCCCTATGGATCTCCAGAAAGAACTCCCCCAAGTGTTGCCTTTCCTCATTTGTGAGGTTTTTGTCCCGCATTGCCTCAGGAATAAAACCCGAGGATGATGGGAAGATGCAAGAAATCTGAGAGCAACCAACTCTTTCGGGAGTTTTGGAGGGCTCGATGAATGGATCTTTCTACCTAAGGGTTCCCCAAATAAACCCAACGAATTCTGGGTTTTGGGGTTTGGGTTTGTGGGGAGGAAGAAACATTGTTTAGGCCATTTTCGTGGATATTTTTTCTGCAGTTAGAATGATAGTTCATAGCTCTGTATTTATGAGTTCAGTTTTTGGGTTTCTGTGCTTTTTATACTGCTGAATTTTCGGATGAACAATGTTGTACATGTTGAACTTTGGCACCAGTTCTGTGTAAGAAAATGAGGGAAAGATGTATTAGTAAAAAAAGAGGGAAAGTTTTACCTCCATCATTTCCAGTACTCAGCTGTAATTTTTTTAAATTTTCCAAGCCATTTAATGCCCCCTGGCCCACCAAAACTGCACATATCTCTGGGACGGAGGGAGTATGTAATTTAACAAATTTAGTGTATAATTTAAAAAATAAATGGACTGTCCATAAACTTATGGACCCACTCTTTATTATTTCATTCTACTTTCAACTAAAATTCTCTATTTTTTAATATATCCATGTTGTTAATGGAAATTTTAAAAAAGTACTATTTCTGGAGGCATAAGAGCATCTCCAATGTTAGCATCAATTTGGTAAAAGTTAATTGACACGTCATCTCGATAGACTCTCAATTCTAAAATATATCTCCAATGCAAAAGTCAATAGTAGGCGTTAATTTTACGTGGCGTTAATTTTAAGAGACCCCTTGAAATAGAGCTTCAATTTTTTGAAGCTCAAAGTGAGGCCGTCAATATCTCACTGAATTTAATTTTGGCCAAACTTTCTCATTTTTATACATTTTCATTAAATTCATAACCATTTAATTGTTGACACGTCATATTAAAGTTGTAGTTTCGACGGTAGCATTGGAGATCAAAATTTAAAAAATACCATCAATCAATTTTATTTGATTACGTCATATTGAAAATCTAATCAAAATCTGACTTGTGAAACCTAAATATATGGAAGAGCCTACCATTGAAATGCTCCTAGGTTGTACAAAACAAGATTTTGTGAATGATCTAATTTAAACCACAACCGAACTTTGATAAGGTAAAAATAAATGAAGATGAGAACCAAAGTGTAAATTTCCATAAACTCTGTGTAGAATTATGGACAAAATGAAATTTCCATCTTTTAAATAATTTTCAACTAGAAAGATTATGCCTGTAGCATCGGATACCAAATTTCTTCTTGGCTATCTTTTTCAGAAATTTCTTCCTAATTGTGATGGATCAGAAATTTTAATCCATCACGTGTATCTTGTATTTACATTTCCTAAACAAACCAATAAAAGAAAATGTTCCAATCAATTACTGCCCTTTCTTTCTTATTTAAAGTCCTCAAATCACGAAATAAATTAAAGAGTGAAGTGTTAAAATAACCCTAATTTTAGTTTGAAAGTGTCAATATAACTCTGCAAAACGAGAAAGTGTCAAAATAACCATAGCTTTATAATGTATGTGTCAATCTAACACTGGACACTGTTGACTTCAATAGTCAGTGGGAGATTTGGCTGTAATTTTAGAAAATGGCAATTTTGTCCCTAGATTAAAAGGGGTAAAATGAGAATTCAACTTATGTGGGAAGTGGTATTTTCATCATTTCAAGTCATGTCAACATCTAAATTGATTAGTCAACACTAGAATAGTGACAAAATGTTATAACTACAATTTCCCCCCATAAAATTAGAGTTATCTTGACACTTTCTCATTTTACAGAGTTATATTAATAAGTTCTGTGTAAAATTAGGGTTAGAATTGAAAAATTCCCAAATTAAATATTTGTCAATGGAGTAGTGAAATTGAATGATTAATATGCATCTAAAAGATAATTCGATTGTAAAGAATGCTCAAAATCATACTCCCTCATTTTCTTTAACAATGACACACTTTCTAATTTAGTATGTTTATTTTATAGCGACACATTCTAGTTATGACAACTTCAGATTTTTACATCCACTCATTTTACTTTTTCTTCTTTTAATTCAATTTCATCCACTCATTTACCATCTCCTAAATTCTAACACCCAAAATGATGTGTCATTGTTAAAGAAACAGATGGAGTATAATTAATTGTAGTTTTACAAAATTATTTTATTTTTATAAATATATGTTTTTTCAATAATGTTAAACTTGTTCATGAAATAAATTAATGCTGGATATGTTGAATTAAACTAGTTGTTTTTTTATGATTTTTTAAAAATAAATTTTCCCAAGAAAATTGAGCAAATATATAAATGAGTCAAAACGAGTTGATTTGGGTCAAATTCCGACCCGACCCATTTTGAGTCGACTAATTTGATCCAAATGTATGACTGACCCGACCTAAATGAGCTGAGTCAAAACGGGCCGGGTCGGACAATTTGAACACTCCTACTCAGTGGCAATAAGAGAAGAGAATACACAAAGGCACTAGTGAATAATACAATGCTAAACAAATGCCCATGTGACCATGAGAATGGCGCGCCAAAGATAAGTGGTTGTCATTATGCAGTCATATTATATCAATAATAGAATCGACTCGAGACTACAATCAAAACTAATCATGATGAAATGTCAAATAAAACATGCGCACAATGTTGCATCCACACTTCTGACCTAACATCTACGGCAATAAAAAAACAAATAAAGCTCCACAACTAGAGATATGATACATCTCCATTTAACTCGTTAACATTATTCCTCTAAATATTTCACTATCAACTGTATATTAAGACCCATGTATTATTATATCACCTTCGTCTAGGGATGGGCAAGAAAATAAAAAACTGAATATCAAAGAGCAAATGACTTCAGTGGCTCTCGAAATATAACAATTATTCACCTTTGATCCTCCACTCTTTTCCCATACATTAGCCCCCTGAACCAGAAAAACGGGCAACTTGTACCCCTTCTGTCAAGTCAAACCGTTAGAATATGGTCAAATCACTAATTTTAGGGGGAAATAGTTATTTTCATTTTTCTTTTTACCTTTTTCCCTTTTCCCTATCTTTTTTCTTTTCTCCTTCCCCACCCCTTCCCCTTCCCGCTTGCCTTCTTTCCTTTCTACCCCTACGTCTTTTTCTCTAAAGAGCCAGTGCCGCTGCCGAGAGCAAGCCACCGTCATCGTCCCCCGGTGACCCGCCGCCGTTAGTCCGCCAAAATTAAAAATCTCGGAAAAATCTCATTTGATGAGTTTTCCGTCGTTGATTGCTATAGTTTTGCAATCGAGTTAATCATCTCCGACAAAATTGATGTTAATTTGATGAACCAGTTTGCTTTAGTTTTTCATCGTCGATTCCCCATAACTAGATGTTAATCATTTCCTACAAAATCGATGAACCAGTTTTCTCTAGTATTCCGTCGTCGATTCCCCATAACTCAATGTTAATCATCTCCGGCAAAATCCACAGATTCTTCATCTCCAGTGTCGGATTCATTCAGGTTGAGTCTTCGTTGTGTCTCCCCGTGGTGGTTTTCTACGGCAGCGGTTCTCTCACCTCTGGTTGGTTTATTAGGCGGTAGGAGCAGGTTGTTATCAGGTGGTGTTCGACGAAGATTTTTAGACATCACGTTCCCATTCTTGATTTGCGCTGAGCCTTCCAGAGGTGCGAGGTGGTGGTATGATGGAGTTGGGGATGTCGGCGACGAGGTCAAGTGGGGTGATGGAGTGGTGGAGTAGGCGGCAAGGTGGTGGTGTGGTGGAGTTAGGGTTTTAAGTGTGGGGGAGAGAAGGGGAAAATGATGTGGGCTAAAAATAAAATTGATGTGAACTGAAAAGAAAAATGATGTGGTCTAAAAATAGTAAAGAAAAAAATTTTAAAAAAAAGAAAAGAGAAAAGGAGAAAATGACCATTTTATCCTTAAAATTGACTCTAAGACCGAAAGCTAACAGTTTGACCTAACATAAGGGTCACAATACACCAGTTTTGTAAGTTCAAGGGTTGAAAGTATGGGGGGAAATGGAGGGCCAAAAGTGAACGATGACGATAGTTTGAGGGGTACATAAGTCATTTGCTCAATGTCAAATAAAAATCAAATAATTCAAATTTGAATAACTCAAACTATGTTTATAATACAGTATTCGAATAGCCGAATTAAGTAAACTAAATTTTGAATATAATTTTTTGTTTGATATTGAATATTGAAATTCAATTCGAAAACCGACTCCGAAAACCGAATGCAATTTTTTTTTGAAAAATCAATCATTTCAAGATGTTGGGAAAAATGTCCAACGACGATTACAATAAGTGGAATTGACATCCAACCTAACTAGCCTCTAGCAATAACCAATCTATTGTAAGGATATTCAAATTACATGTCAACCAAATTGATCGTTTGTACTATTACAGATCAGAGATCCAATAAAAAAACTGTAACATCGCTCTCAGGGATATTAACTCGCTTTTCGCAAAAATCATAACCACTTGGCGAATAGGAGCGTATCAGCATCAATATCACTACGCCAAATAGGGATCTACAACATCTCTAACACCGCTTGATCTTGATCCAAAACTCGATCTATATTGTCCAAACTGTAAACACCTTGAAAAACATAGATCGAGAACGGAACTCCTAATGGAGAAACGTAAACGACATTACGAATACACGATCTGTAGAACCAGATCGAACAAAACACATCAACATGAAGAATTAAATTTAATGATCATCATGAACACATCAATCTAATCTATCATGTCGAAGAACAATACTAATGTATGAAAACAAATTCACACTTATTCAATAACATAAACAACAAAATAAATCAATTGAAATAATTATTTTCCCCATCTCCCCATAATGGGAAGATGGGGAAAAGAAGAAGAAGATCAAAGAAAAAAGTTTAGAGAAGAAGCAAGAAGGTGCGGCGGCTTCCACATTGGTTTTTGTTTGAAATAAGAGAAAATTCATACTTCTTTCGCTTTACTATGATTAGAATTGTTAGAACAATAAATTTAGGTGGTGCTTTTAATGTAAAGAAATTACCATCTATGACCATTTCTAAGAATATTGTTGTCGCCACTGCTAAATACTATTGTTGGTGCTTCTACTGTAATAAGAAAATAGAAATTATTTCCTTGTAAAAATTGTTATGGATGATACTTTCCATATAGATTTCAGTTTTCTATTTCCGTTAAGTTTTAGTTTGTATTTATATATAATATAATCCTCTTTATGAATGAGGCATGCCATTTATGAGATATCGATGAACCATTCATGTTATATTAAATAATTTTTTGTATTTTATCATGGCATCGGAGGCAGAATCCAAAATCCTTAGAAATTTCTAAAATCATATTTCAAATTAGCCGATACAACTGTGTCATTGCTCTCATCATCGCCGCCATAAGGATATTCGCCGCAAGGATCTTCGTCGATCACCGTTGTTGCTAACCGATCGATCATGTTCTTGGCTGATTCCGCTATTTCTATAACTTTTACCTACTTCTAAAGTATAAATATTGAGATTATGTTTGTAATTTAACCATTATACCATGGTCTACTCTTATACAAATACCGCTCTTAATGAAATTGAATACAGCTCCACCGATGCTATTGCTGCTAATGAAGTTGACCAGTGCTAACTACTGCAAATGTTATTGTTGTCACTGCTACTTCTACTAATACTGAAATTGAATCCCGTTCTATAATTTTTTTCCACAACACTAAAGATTAGCTATTTCATATTTATTTCCCCAAGTTGGACATTTGTGTTCATCAGGTGGGCAGGGCATTGTGTCCACCAAGATATAACCAGGATTCATTCCCCCTCCCTCCTGAGTTGCATTATTATAGGTCATTCAAATAAAAAAAATCTTAAGCTTGTCGCCCTGTATATTGTAATGCTCATTACTAAGGAAATGTGTCTTTGATGGAATATCAATGTGCCATTTAATTAAGATGTATCATTCATATTTTATTTTAGATTGATTCTATGTAATCAACGATCAACCTACCAACTTTTTTATGAACACAGTTGAATCTAGGTTATCTCAGAACAAATATTGTTGTTGCTATATCACGCCCTGTATTTTACTTACTTACGCCCTAATACGTATGTACGTGTATAAAACAAATTTTAATTTAGAAAAATAACAAAAAATAAAAATCAACCCTTCTTCCCCCTTCTTTCACCACTCATCGTCTGCCACCACCTCACTGCCGCCATCGCTGACGCCGCCGCCACCAGAAGAAAAATGACCACCGCGAAAATCAGGGGAATCCTGGGTAAAAGTTGCAGATTTCTTCAAAAAAAATTAGTCCGGCCGAAAATAAGGGGAATCCGGGCGAAAATCAGGGGGAATTTAGCTGGAGGAGCAAGAACGGCTGGAGGAGCGAGAGCGGCGGGAGGAGTGAGAACGGGAGAAGAACGGGAGGTGCAAAATCTGGGAGGCGAGAACGGGATGAAAACGGAGCGAGAACAGAGCGAGAACGGGGCGACGAGAGCGGATTGATGAGAGCCAGGTCGGGCTGGTGAAACGAGAGCGTGAAATGAGAACGAGAGGCGGGCGGTGAAACGAGAACCGGGAGG
>JAULKM010100471.1:0-10494 GCA_032355605.1 Rubia tinctorum
TCATAACTTCTTTATACTCGTTTAGTGCAGCTTGATACTCCTCGTCTTCACGTTTCTTCTTCTCTTTTGCGCGTTGATTCTGGAACCATATTTGAATTTTGTGTGGATCTACACCTAACGTTTCGGAAAGTCGATCCTTTCTCTCTTCCGAAAGCTTACTCCCAAACTCTTTTAAGTCATGGGAAAGAGCTATAATATGCTCTTTGCTAAGGGAGTTGTTCTGGCCGGACATGTCGGTTCCTGATAAAATCACAACTTTACTCGAAAATGGTCATTCATAAGGAAATATTTGCATAGGTGTAAAGTAAATAACTAATCTATTATTTAAGACAAGTGTGTGTTTGAAACTTGGTTTATCAAAAGCTCTTGAATGCTCCACCTTGCAACACTCTGAATCCTAAATTTCGAGGTCAATTTAGCACACTCATACATTGCATATCCATCAAGTTCATAGTTCTATCTTACAATCAAAGAATTAGAAATATAAAGGCATCGAGATTAGGTATAATGGTTATAAAAATCTCAAGATATAACTTTTCCCACTTTGTCACTCTAAATTTTC
This sequence comes from Rubia tinctorum, assembly GCA_032355605.1. Taxonomy (NCBI): domain Eukaryota; kingdom Viridiplantae; phylum Streptophyta; class Magnoliopsida; order Gentianales; family Rubiaceae; genus Rubia; species Rubia tinctorum. The sequence continues at coordinate 563 of JAULKM010100471.1, forward strand.
TATTTACAAATCTTAGTAGTTTCAAAGTTTTTTTCTTATTTATTTATTATTGAAATATTTTTGAACTCTAAATTCAATTGAAAAATATTAAATATTTCAAAGGTATAAGAACCAATTGAAAAGAAAATGGGATTAATTTGAGAAGGTTGGCAAAGTTGGGGTGTCTGAAATTTATCATTGTCACTCCATTAGAACTCTAAATTCATGAACTTTATCTTTCATTTTATTAATATTGTTTAAAACTCGATTTTCCTAATTATGGATCATATGTCATCGTTCAAATTAAAGTATTTTAGGGATCTTAATCAAATTAATTGAATTTATACATAATTAGATGTTGTACTTCAGAACTAGGTATACAAAAGTTTCTAATTTATTGCATTAACACATATAACACATATGATAACTAATGAAGCAAAGTTTATAAAAAATCTAAAGTTTATTATTAATAATTCTTGAATCTAAATTTAGAGGAAAATATATAAGCATCTAAATTTCATTCAAAATATATCTACAGGTTACCATTCACAAGTTTCAACCCTCTGATTTTAAGAAATAAGTTTTCATATTTCAAAATTTATTTCACTTGTCCAATTTTCCCACTAATATTCCATCCACTACATGAATAATTTTACCCAGAAACACATTTATGTTTTACATGAAAAATACTCAAATTAACCTTTCTATCTAGATATCGGGAGCAAAAACATACCTTCTTCTTAATTGGTAGGCTTGAATCCTCTCTCTAATAACTGTTTATCACCTTGCTCTTTGTGGTTTTTGCAGCTTATACAGCTTGTCTGACTAAGATATGGATTTACAAGGGTTTATATAGAATGTTGAAATAATTGAGTTGTTAGAATTCAACACATTATTATTAAAATTAAATACATAAAAACGTTTCACTATTAATTTCTATGTTAATAAATAGTGGTCGGTTGAGATTATTAAAAGTTTTAATTAATGTTTTTGACTCTCTAGAAGTCTAGTGGATGATAAATCTGATTTCAACGTAGATTCACATAAGATTACACCATAATATTTTATCACATACTTAGACTATGTTCTATTTGAACTGATCTGATTGAACTGAATTGAATTGAACTGAACTAAACTAAACTAAACTAAACTAAACTAAGTGTGTTGAAAAATAGTAATAGTATGACTAAATAAAGCTAAAATTCACCAAATTTTATTTTCACTGAAATAAATTGTATTGAAATGCAGATAATCTTTGAAGAACATGGTCTTAGTATGGTACAATTGCAAGAACAAATTTAAAATTATACACATAATCTTAACTTGAAACTTAAGGGGTAGAAATATTTATCTGGATTCATTACATCAATCCACAAGCAATTCAAGATTTGAACAATATGGGTTGGCATAGTTTTAATACAACAAACATTATCTTTTCAAGATTTGAACAATATGGGTTGGCATAGTTTTAATACAACAAACATTATCTTTTCAATTCAATATTTGCTTAATATTTTTTCTTCTTCAGTGTATAGTATGTCTAAGTTTATTTCAATTTAGTTCAATTAACATAGCTATAATTATATTATTTAAGTTTTGTTCATATTACTTCATTAAATTTAAACTTATTAAAATTTAGTTCAATTCATTTTTTAAAAATAAAATCACCAATGTAGGTGGAGAGGATTATTTGTGGCTCCTCTTACAATTATCAAAACGAAAAAAAGTGAATCCTTTTCGAGTAGTAGCTTTGGTTTCTATCTTTAAACTAAAAAGTTAAAGATAGAAATCAATTTTTATACAAAAATCCTAATTTTTCAAGAACATGAGACCAAAAGAGCAATAGTTCAGTTCACCAATATATTTAAACTTAGTTAAGTTTAGTCATATATATATAAATAAATTTAGTACAATACTTTAGTTTACTAATATTTATTATTCCTTGGAGCAAGGATAAATCCTATTTTAGTTCAATATATTTATGATTATTTAAACTTAGTTAAGTTTAAATCACTAGGCCTAATAGTGTGGTTCAAACACAATCAAACTACTTGGAACTATAGAGGCAAGCAATGTTTGAGCTTTCTTTAAACTAACATATTGAAGCAAAACAATAAATTTTGGAATATTTAAATGTTTACCGTATTTAAAATATAATAGATCAACATGTATGTCTACCAAGTCTTAGAAGCTATATAGAGCTAAGCATACTTTATTTCATCATATAGAAATTTAGGAAGTTTGAGCTAATGAAGTTCCTCATAAAAATACACACAATTTGGAAGTCAATATCCAAGAAATGCATAATTGAGGGAAAGATAAATTATGAATCTATTATATTAATTTAACTATACTTCAAAACACATTCTCTATAATTGAGAGGTACAAGGCTCAAACACACCCCACCAAGAATTTTGAATATTAGAGTAATTTCTAGATGGGGATTACCTAGTGTCATAGGACCGTATATGTGGTCGTTGTGGTTTCCCAACATGCAGGTCGTCAATGATAGTGAGATCATAGTGATTTCGGTTTTGGTGGCGGTGGTTCGATGTTGGTGCAGCGTTTAGGTGTTCCCAGGAAGGTATCCCTAACTATGCAAATGGGTGGAGTTTCATGCTCCATTGAGTTTCAATAGATTCAATGGTGGTGTCTCCTAGTTAGGTTCTAGATTAGAATGTTTATATGTAATTTGCCTGTTTGTATGTAATCTTTCAAAAAAAAAGAACTATACTTCAGATTAACTAATTTTTTAATGGAATTTAAATTAAATTGGTCCTATTAAAGTTTCTTTATCTGGATGCTCTTGAAAGGGAAGTTGTCAACAGTTGATGGGTTATGGGAGTTTAACATCATCATCAATCATTAGCTTTGTGCTTTATGTGGGAAAGAGCGGGAAATTACTAATCATTTTTTCACTCAATGTTCCTTTGTTATGGAATTGGCTAGTTCTCTCAAGTTGCTTGCAATGCAGGGTTTAAGAGTTATGGAAGAGGCTAGGAATTATGAAACAAAACAAGAAAAATGAGGTTCTATGTAAGATGGTATCAATTTTGTATCATACTTGGGAGGAACGAAACTTGAGGATATCTCAGGAGAAAAACTGCAGTCCATAAGAGGTTGGAAGAGGAGTCCTGGATGAACTAATTAGCTTGAAAGTAGGGGTTTAATGCAGGTTTTTCATATGCTGCATTTTTATTAACATTCTGAGAGTAAGGAAAACGAGTTGAGATAATATAATAGACTAGAATTGGACTTATAAAATTTGAACCCTTAGACACTTAGGGATTCCTTGGGAAGGCCCAAAACAGTGGCAAATAGGTCAAAGTTAGACTGATTTTAACTACTATGGTTGGCTTACTAGCCCTTTTTTCTCAGTAGAGTTTTTTTTGTAAAGGTCTAGAGTGAAGAACCACAATTTTGTTTATATTTTTTTATTGATCATTAATGATAGCTATCAAAAAAAAATTGGTCATACTATCACTATTTTCACTACACTTAACCCTATTTTCATTATTTCCCTAAACCCTATTATCACTATTTTCACTATTTTCACTACACTTATTTTTAATTTAGTTTAATTCAATTATTAAAAGGTGGAAAGAACATAATATTACTTTAAAGAAATTAAACATACAATAAATACCAGATAAACAAGTTTTGCACTAACCAAGATAGAATAGGACAATAAGCCGCATATTACTTTGAAAGTCCTCTCACGGATGAAAACAAATAAATATATCACTAGTAATGATTTATTACATTTCATAAGTTGGTAAGTATACAACACGTAATTTTTAGGGGTTTAAACTGGGGAAGAATAAAAGAAAATAGTTTTCTATCTAGTCAGGCCACTGCACCTAACTAGGAGCAGTTAATAGAGATATGGTATTTGGGAAAACACGATCCCCGAACATGACCATCACATAGTTATACGTAAAATTTTAATAGAAAATCTCATTCATGGAGCTTTTACAAGAGCCATGAATTTGTCGATGAAGAAATCATAAACACTGGCTTCCTTTATTGAATATATGACAGCTATTCTATCCAATTTCGCGTGTAAAATCCTCTCATATATATTAATGAAACAAATTAAACAAACGCATGCATGAACTAGTATTGTGGGAACATTATGCGTTCATCAAATGTATAAATATCTTCATCAACACAAAAAAGAAGAAGTTACTTTCAGCTGAAAATTCATCGCATCACAAATTTATACGACATTTTCCTTAAACAATTTTAATAGTGAGTTAATGTTTTAAATTTTTTGTTAGTGCTTTTAAAATGTTGATCTAGACACTTAAATTAGTGGATTTTGAATATGTTGGAGTTGGAGAGCAAATCACTTAAATGAAAAATGAGAAATATCATACTCTAAAAGGTGAGTGATAAGTTTTTTATATATATAAAATTACATGCAGGCAATTAAATCACTTATAAAAATAGTGATAAATTGTATTTGACTCGTAAGGTTTTTGCAAAGATATAAGGCAATAATTATGGAGCTTCTAATACTATTTATTATGCATGACAATGTATAAGATATGTTGTATCGAAGTGGTGCGCTATCCATCACTAATTAACTAACGCATCGATCAAAGATGCTATTTATGACATCATGCTTCTAATCACTAAAAAGTAGCTTGTGGCAAGTTGGGATCGTGCACAGAGAAAATGGGTTAAGTTGAATGTCTATGTAGTATAAAACACACACAAATGTCTCCAAGTATGTGGTGTAAGAATGGAGAAGGGAAGGGGGGGTGGGTGTGTCTTTGTTTGGAAATCTTTACTACTTAAGTTTCAAAGTAAGAAATTAGAAATAACTAGCATGAAAATATTATAAAAGATGACAATGTAAGACTTGGGGGAATTTGGTTCACATGTTTAGACTATTCATTGATCAGCGATTTATGCTCAAATCTTAGAAGTATGTTCTACCATTTTCCTTAATCGCACGTTTTGGAGAGTTTAAATACTTGAGGTCATCTCTGCTTATCATCTCTCACCTCCCTCTGGTATAGCTAGCATATATATGCTTAATGATCCACTTCACGATAGCCCTTACCCCTGAGATTATTCTATAAGGAATCCCATCAATTGATCAACCTCGAAAATAGCATTAAACAATGGGATCATACATGAACACTCATTCTAGCTGAAACTTCTGCCGTCTAAAACATCAGTGTCTCAATTATACACTCTAAACTTCGTTTCAATCCTGGTGGTATTAGTGGCCACCTGAAACGAATTAAGAAAGAATCTTCGAAATTAATCGTTTAATCTTGATGCAATTGAGTGTTTAAGATAATCACGGCGCAGTTGTCACTCTTAGCCGCAACCTCACATTGATAATAAAAACTAATTCAAGATCATCCTCAAGTCTAATCTAATTAATTAATCAACAATCATACTTAGTTATCACTCTTATACACAATTTTAACATAAATTAATGACCCAACTAAAAAAAACACAAAATCTTTTCGAGCTCATTCTCGAGCCTAACAATTAATCATGTCATAATTGTGATTAGTTGCAAACTGAACCTTAGTCATGCAATAATCATAAACATAGAACACAAACATTCTTGATAATCAAAGGAAATGGACAGAAGGTATCTAAAATCTCACAAAGTTACGTAAATATGATTGTGCTCACAAGCACTATCTAGCCTGCTAATGTAAAATTCATAACAAAGCAATGCTTAAATGTGATAAACAAGCAATAAATGATGAGAAATTAACGTGGAAAATAGGGTTTTTGCCTAAAATTTCGAATCTAAAACCATTGGGTAAAATTGTGTTTATATTGTTGGGAAAAGAGAGAATGTTTTAAGACTGCAGTCAACCCCACGACAAATTGGCCATCGTGGAACGTGCACTATTGAATGATCTGCAACCTAGATGTATTCATAGGTTCATAGCGTGCGACTGAGTGTAGGGAAGTGTGCACAATTGCGAGATCTGCGGCCTGAAAAGTGGCTTCTGGTCTTTGGATGCCATTGAGAGTGTCGCAGACTGTGCAATAGTGCATAGCCCGTGACCTGGGATCCGTTCCTAATATTGGCGCATTGCATTCGGTGAATTAGTGTATGGTCTGTGACCAAAGTGCCTTCACCCTCCAATTGTTTCTTTTGGCTTCTTCAAACCATCTTCTATCACTTTGGAAATGACATTCCTTCTTCTAACTTGACACCACGCTTTTGTGAAGATGGAACAAAAAAGAAAACCGATCCCCTTGTCTTCATCAATGGCCAAGTCAAGAGCTTCTGCGAACAAGTTCAAAGGCGTGAGAATAAGGATCTAGGGATCATGGGTGTCGGAGATCAGAGCACCCAATTAGAAGACGCGCATTTGGTTTGGCTCCTACTCGCTGCAGAAGCCGCCGCCAGAGTCTACGACGCCGCGCTTTTATGCCTGCAAGGATCCTCGACCAATCTCAACTTCCCGATATCTTCCTACAATGTCCGCCACTTCATGAATGAAAACGTTGTAATGTCTACCAAGTCCATTTAGAAGGCCTTAGCCACAGCGGTGGCTTCCCCTTCTTCGTCTTCGTCGTTGCTAACAGACGATCTGGCGCTTGCACCGGAATTTTTGGAGGAAGTGATGAACACTGGCGCCAATGTTCATCAAAGGTACAAATTCGATTTGCCTAAGCATATGGATATGGTAAATGACATGCTTTTCGATCTGATGATGACGACGTCTGAAGAACCCCACAAAGAAGGTGATATTTAGTCGTGGAGTTTCTGCTGACGAATGATGATGTTTAAACTCACGATATCATTCATTCATTCATTTGTTTTGTTTCATTTCTTATATTTATTTGTTGGGTGATCTTCAGTTATTTGATGAAGACATTATTGACCTATGATGAGATTCATTTATTAGTCCAAGTGTATGTTTTTGAAGTTTCTAGGAAGTGAATACAAAACTTTATTAAAAATAGGTAGACTATATATAGACAGAGGAAGAATCCCTGTAAATGCATCTATAATTATACTGCATTTTTTTTCCAGTTTTTATGACATCTCAGTTATTACTATTATCAAAATTGCAATTGCGTGGAAAGTGCATTTCAATATGGGGTATGAGTCTATGAGTGTGATTGACAAGGTTTATAAGTTGTTTTACTTATAAATTAAGCCAATAAAGTTTACAATTCAACCCATAAAGTTTTTATGATTGCAATTCAACCCACAGAGTTCTAATAATTGCATTTAAACCTACATAAGTCTAATAATTGCAACTAAACCTCCATAATTCTAAAATTTTCAATATAACCCATATAGTTTTAATACTCATAATTAAACCTACAGAATTCTAATAATCACATTTAATTCTATAAAAAGCTAATGTAATTATTTAAACCTATATGAGTTACATTTGTTGCTCCCTTGGGAATACTTGATCTGACAAAAAAACTAATTAGACCTACATTCCGTTATGTTATACATCTCATTAAACATCCTCAAGATGAAAATAAGAAAAATTTCACAAAAGTAAAGACAAACATATTATACATTAACAATGTCATAAACTAAACTATAAAGGCATAATTTTATTCATTAACAAATGAAGCATTTAGTTCAATCATCTCCAAAAAGCTACACAGTGAAGAGAAATGTCATTCCCAATAATTATGATATTTCGAACTCATTACCTTGAAACTATAATACCTAAATAATTTTTTGGACCAATAGAGAAAGTTACATGAAAGGTTGTCAATTTCTTTTTTAAGAAGCTGATTGATCCTTAATAGGGTTTAAGACAACCTCTTGTGAAGATCGAATCCATCTTGCTTCTTAATTTGAACTATTCATGAAATGTAGAAAAAATAAACAAATTTCCTTTCGTAATTGAATAACCTTCAGTACACAAATGATCACACTAACCATATCGATGTAAACAGAAATCAGATAAAATAAAAGTGGTATAATTTCCGCCACTTATGAAGACATTATATTTACATGTAGCCACATAAAAGTCTAACAGAAGAACTTATTTATTCACCATTCATGCAAGGTAATATACATAATGCAAATCGTGTAAACCACCAAATAATAGTCAACTAGTAGCTATGAAGGAGTAGGGAGAAAGACTTAAATTACCATTTAATTTTCTTGTAGTGACTAATCAAGTCAAAATAAGAAGCAAAGAGAAAAATATTTTTAAATGTAATGTGAACATTCTAATAGTCTTACTATAGTACATGATTCTTCAACGTTGTCCTCGTTATTTTAAAGCTTTTTTGTGCTCTAATTAGTGGATTGTTGCAATTCATCTTACGGAAATAATTCTTGTAACAATGTCACATAAAATAAAACTACAATTCAGTCTAAACAAGCTTTGTCAGTTCGAAAGATTAGACAATACATAAAGATAAGTAATCAAATTAGCCTCACGGCCTGTACACACGAATGGAGACTAATATCCAACGTGAGAAACTCCATTAGGTGGCTGAAATGAGATGCCAGCAAAGGAACTGGTTGACCCCTCATGAAGAACACCACCAAGTGACTGAAATGGGATGCCTACAAAATTCACTGGTTGATCCTTCATAACAAATCCATCAGATGACTGAAATAGGATACCTGCAAATGTACTGGTTAATCCCTCATAAGAAATTCCATCAGGTGACTGAAATGGAATGCCAGTAAAGGAACTGGTTGATCCCTCAAGAGAAACGCCATCAAGTGACTAAAATGGGATGCCTACAAATTCACTGGTTGATCCTTCATAAGAAAATCCATCAGATGACTGAAATAGGATACCTGCAAATGCACTGGTTAATCCCTCATAAGAAATGCCATCAGGTGACTGAAATGGGATGCCTGCAAATGAATTGGTTTATCCATCATAGAAAACGCTATCGGATAACTGAAATGGGATGCCTGCAAATGCATTAGTTGATCCCTTATAAGAAATGCCATCAGATGACTGAAATGGGATGCCTGTAAATGCACTAGTTGATCCTTCATAAGAAACGTCATCAGATGACCAAAATGGGATGCCTACAAATGCACTGGTTGATCCCTCATAAGGAATGCCATCAGGTAACTGAAATGGGATGCCTTCAAATGTGCTGGTTCATCCCTCATAAGAAACTCCATCATGTGACTGAAATGGGATGCCTACAAATGCATTAGTTGATCCCTTATAAGAAACGTCATCAAGTGACTGAAATGGGATTCCTGCAAATGTATTGGTTAATCCTTCATAAGAAACGCTATTAGATGACTTAAATGAGATGCTTGAAAATGCACTGGTTGATCCCTCATAAGAAACATCATCAGATGACTGAAATGGGATGCATGTAAATGCACTGGTTGATCCCTCATAAGAAACTCCATCTGGTGACTGAAATGAGATGTCTGCAAATGCATTGGTTGATCCCTCATAAGAAACACCACTAGGTGACTGAAATGGGATGCATGCAACTGCACTAGTTGATCCCTAGTAAGAAACGCCATCAGATGACTGAAATGGGATGCATGAAAATTCTCTGGTTAATCCCTCATGGAAGTTGATTGGTGGTGCTTCATTTTCTCTATTGACATTCCTCATTATCAATTCTATTTTAGCTCGTAAACTCATGACCTGAAGTTAATAAACATATAAATTAGAATAAGAAGCCAACATTTATATACATGAAATCAAAATCAAATGGATACCTCATCTTTCTTTTGCTGAGCACGAGCTCTGAGAAACTCGTTCAATTTTATAACTTCTTTGTACTCGTTTAGTGCAGCCAGATACTCATCATCTTCACCTTGCTTCTTCTCTTTTGCGCGCTGATTTTGGAACCATATGTAAATTTTGTGTGGAGCCACAACTAACGTTTCAGAAACACGGTCCATTCTTTCTACTGACAGCTTACTCCCAAACTCCTTTAAATCATGGGAGAGAGCAATTATGTGCTCTCTTCTAAGGGGTTTGTTCTAGTCA